>JAJOHK020000903.1:0-18095 GCA_022457215.2 Leucocoprinus gongylophorus
ATATCTAGTGAAGTTGTTATTTGTTATAGCAGATATCAGGCTAATTTTAGAAAATAACTAATTATGTCACTATATTAATATACTTATATCTCTATAAATACTAGTCTTTATATAATGTATAATATATTATTAGAAACTATTTGATGAATTTTTTCTATCATAGTATACTTGAACTCTTATACTTATATTTTACTTTTATTTCATTTTATTTTTATTTATTTTATTTTATTTTTTCTTTATTTCTTAGATAAAGAAGAAGTATATAACTATTGTAGCAACCACTAAACACAAAGTCTAATACCAGTACTACAAGTAAATCTCACAGTTGGAATATCTAGTGGGGAACATGAGTTGTGTATTCACAAGAGAACTCAACAGGGAACCACAACAGTATTCTACCAACTATTTATATAAAGTCTTTATGGTCTGTGTTATGACTTCTCTATACCTACCCTAATATCCATGCCCTGTCCTCATGTCCATTACTCATCTACCATATGTCTTCCTCAAGACTACCATGCTATGTCCATGTGCCCTGACATCATACTCTTTAATCTCCATCATATATGCATGCACCATGAGTATACTATGAGGAACCCTTGTCCCTTGATGTCATTCTAACCCTAGATTCTCTCTAGACTCTTCTAGCCCTATGACATCATGTCATGTGACTTCCTTGTCATGTGCCCTTTCTCTCATCATAGACTAATAATATAACTACTACTATATCTTATCTAACCCTAACCTTACCAAAGTCTGTCCACACTTTCATCTTATAACAATAACCAACATCACTTCTTTCTCTCTTACCACCATCTTGTATGGAAACACCTAAGAGAAATATAGTGAATATATTATTTTCTATATCATTTACTGCTTTCTTACGTCTTCTATGGCTCACATTTCTAATAACTTGACTCCAAATCCCAATATTGACATGGTTATTGACCCTTTGGACAGCTTATTAGACATTGGCAACAGTTGTTATAAGATGAGTGTATGGACAGACTTTGGCTAGGGTTAGGGTTAGCTGGACATATATAAGTATTATAATTATTAGTCTACAACAGACAAAGGAATAGGAGATAGGCACGTGACCTGGAAGTCATGTGACAGAGGCTAGAATAGTCTGGAAGAACTTAGAGTCTAGAAGGATCGGGAAGAGTCTAGAAGGAGTTAGGGTTAGGGATGACATCAAGGAACATGGGTTCCTCATGGTGTACACATGGTGTGCACATGTATAGTGGAGATTAAAGGTATGACATCAGGGCACATGTAGGAAGCATGGTGGTCTTATGGAAAACACATGTGGATGAGTAATAGGACAGGAAATAAAGGTATGGACTTTAGGGTCAGTAATATAATGTTGTAGCATGGACTAGGACAAGATAGTATATATAGTGGTAGATATTAGTAGGAGCTCCTTATCAAGTTCTCTTGTATCAACCCGGTATAAGGTTTAGTCTCGGAACCAATACTAAGGTTTCAAGTCTACAACAATAGTTTCAATAGTGAAAGAGGTCGTTCTTTGTCACTTAGCATGTACAAACTGAGGTCACCTTCAATTTCTTCAAGCAAATATTCTGAAGAATATCATGTATATGTCAAGAGAAGGAGCAACAGGATGGACAAGGATGAGCCTGTTGGGACTATTGACAGTATCAAGCTAGAATATGTGTTCCAGAGGGGACAGAAAGATCAGATTAGTATGGTAACTGACATAACTAGAAATATGATGCATCAACATGCATCAAATGAGGATCGGGTGTCAGAACTAATGCCTATCAACAACGTGTTCAATGTTAATTTGAACTATGATATCGATCAAGCTTTGGACCTAGAAAAGTGGGATGGTAGGTTTCATACAACTTTATTACATGAAGCTATGAAACATGTGATGTCAGATGTCAAAAACATCAAGGACTTCCTCCATAGGATAGGCAAATATATTAGGGGTAAGTCACTTGATGATAACCCTAACAATTGCAAGAAACTTGAAGGGGTAGACAAAGAATTATGGGAGTTTTTATCTTCTATTTATGAATCTCATTGGGACGGGTTATACACTGACAGTTCTAATAACACCTTTAGGAGCCTGGTTAGCTCTAAGTTCATCCCTTGAGTTCCCAAGAATTTGAGCACCAAAGATAAAAAAAAGAATGAGGCTATTCCAACATTCATTTCTCTGGTTCCTCCCCCCATCCTAGCTAAAACTCTGAAAGAAGTTAACAAAATTTCAAAATATCTCAAGAAGAACTCTAACCCTCATCAGAAAAAATCATATGCAAATGCTACTTCATCATCCACTCAACAAGGATTGCCTGTTTCAAAAAACATTGTCAAAGAGACTTTGAAGATCAAAGAAATGTTTCTGAACCTTTTGAACAACAAAATCAAACAGGTTCAGAAAGTCATTAATGGATCCAACAATAAATCCAAGCCGAAGATTTCAATGACCACCAAAGATCCTTCTTGCAAACAATGTTGTGGCAACCACTTATTACAAAGACAAATGATCACACAAATGGTAAATCTCTTAGTTGGATATCAAGTGGGGAATTCACAAGAGAACTCAACAAGGAGTCTCTTCTTAATTAGAGTCCTATATATACAAAGTCCTCATGGTTTGTGCTACCAATAATTAACCCTGCCCTTATGTCCATGCTCCCTTCTCATGTTCGCCTCAAGGCCACCATGTTGTATATATGTGCCCTGATGTCATCTCCCAGATCCTTCTTTCATATTCTAGACCTTATGACATCACATCATGTGACACGTCATGTGACTGCGATGTCACGTGCCTCTTCATCGTCCAAAAGAAAAGAAAAGAAAAAGAAAACAAAATCCCTATAAAGTCAGAAAATAGAAAAAAGAAAATAAGAATTGTTCATGTTCCAAGCGTCCCATAACAAACAAGTTATCATTCCTATGGGTAATGACATTGCCAAGGAGTTCATTAAAGAATCAAACTCATATGTTACTAACATCAATTGTGCTCTCAAAGCAATAAAGTCTAGTACAATAGCTAATTTTATCTGTGTTGATGACAAAGGAATAATCATTACAACTAACAATGTTGTGTCGGGCTTGGATCTTCAGGAAATTGAGAAGTATGTCAAGAACTCACACTCTTCTGATGTAAATAAGATGTCATCAGCAAGACTTTCACAATCTAAATCTTATCTCAAGATTGTGGGTATCCCTTTTATCAGTGAGAAAACTAACAGTCATATTACTTCAGATGAAATTGAGGAAATTCTCAAGAATAATCACATTTTCAATAACATCATACTTGTTATGAATCAAGACTCAAGGTGTTAAGTCAAGAAACAACTCTTGTATTGGAGTGACACAAGAGAACTCGATAGAGTTCCTAGTACAGAGTAATCTACCTTATATACTAGTACCCATGGTCCGTGCTAACTACTGTGCACCCTACCCTAAATGACCATGAGTCTAACATGAGGCCAGCATGTGTTGTCCATGCTGTATGATGTCACTTTGTTCTAGAACCTTCTACTTCCTTCTCTTATATCCCGTGATCAGTCTTGTGATTATGCCATCAAGTTGTGACTGATGTGACAGCATGACTGATAATCCCTAACCCGAGTTGTTCTAAAAATAGAAAAAATAAAAGAAAAGCAAAGGAAAAGAAAAATAAAATAAGAAATAAAAATAAAAATAAAGTCCATCGTCAACGATCTTGACAATACTTGCCTCAAAACCTCACATTATCAAGATGTCTTCTAAGTAAGACATGGCTATTATATGGATAGACATCTGGAACACTCAGTCAAGTCAAAATGCCAAGACCATTATTAATCATTAATTTAATGTAGGAAGTTATATTACAACAATTTGTGGTACAAACATGAACTCTGGAGTGCCACAATACAAGAACTGTTGGAAGTGGGGCCATATAGTGGGTGTTTGCTGCATTCAAGAAGCTAAATGTGTGAGGTGCAACAGGCCTCATCTCTTGGAACATCATTGCCACTTTGCATAGTATTGTAAGGCTAACAATAAAACTAACCCTCCAAGGTTAGAAACAAAGGAGGGCAAGCTGTGCCCTTATTCTTTCAAATGCCTTAATTGTAAAGATGAACACCAAGCTAACTCAAACAAGTGCCTGTTTTGGAAGCATTGGTTCAACAAGGAATGGCATTCAAAAGAGTATGCTAAAATTTGGGACAACTGGAAAAATTCAATTTGTTCAACTGTGAACGGTTCCACAATATGATGTTGAAGGATCTAAAAATCCTTTCGCAAAATGTTTAAAAGAATAATTTCCTTATCAATACTGTTCTTGAAGTCAATCAAAACTTTGACATCATATTCATCCAGAAACCATCATGGACAACACTCAGAACCATCCCCAGTTCTACAAATTCTGAAGGCATCCCTTTACTAGACATTTCCAATCATCCTAACTGGCTCATCTTTGCTAGAGAACCTTACTCGACCAATGACTCCCCAAGAGTCATTATTTACATTAATGTCAGACTTTCTTCTCTCTGTTTTTCACTTTATAAAGATATCATTAACTATTGTAACATTTTACTTGCCTCATTTTTCAATAACAGTATCATGTATTAGATCATGAACATTTATTCTGATTCTTTACATTCCACCTTAAAGTATCTCAAGGATACTAAGGTAAACATTCCAAATTTACTAATTATGACTAGTGACTTTAATATTAGAGATAGTATTTGGGACCCATCTTTTCATCACCATTCAGCTATTAGTGATGATCTTATGATCATTGCAGACTCTTTTAATCTAGACTTGTTACTTTCTTCTCACCATGTTCCTACTAGATATTTGGATATGGTAGGTGAATCAAACTCAGTTATTGACCTGATGTTCTTGCGAAGTGGTTTGACTGAACTCAACAACCATTCTGTCCACCCAGATTGGTATTTCTCCTTGGATCATGCCTCTCTTACAGTATCAATTGCTATTGATGAGGAAAATATCAACTCATTCAGGTATTCCATTGTGAAAAACAGTGAAGAAGAAGTTAGCTTCATCAAGGAAGTCAAACATGCTATCAGGAGTGTTGACATTTCAGACATATCTGATCCTATCAAACTTGAAGAAACTACCAATTCTCTCACATCAAAAATCAAATACACATGGAGAATGAATTCAAAATAAGTCAACATCACAAAGTATTCCAAGAGTTGGTGGAATGAAGAGTGTAGATGTATGCTGAACAATTATAGAACTACAAGAAATCTGGAAAATTGGAAAATTTTCAAGAGCACAGTCAAATCTACAAAGTGATCTTTCTTTGACACCAAAATTCAAGAAATCACTAACAAGAAACAAGGACCTTGGAAACTCATGAGCTAGGTCAACAAGCACAAGTTGCCTGCCATTAAGATTATCAAATACAATGACCAACAATGTCTCAATATCGACAACTTGTAGAATGTCCTCCATTCTACTTTCAATATGGCTCTCCATTGCCAAGTTGATATAAACATTCTCGATGAGATTGCCGATAAACCTACTTCCCCCTGGCCTTTCTTTTCAAAAGAAGAATTCAGACTTGCCTTATTCAGCTGCAATAACTCCTCTGTGCCTAGCCCTGACAAGTTGATGTGAAGTCATCTCAAGATCATTCTTAAAGACAATGAATGTCTCAATATTATCATTCACATCACTAACACCTGTATTGAATTAGAATATTGGCCTTCGCATTTCAAAAGATCCATTATGATTGTCATTCCTAAACCAAACAAGAAATTGTTCAGGCCTATTATCCTTTTCAACACAGTTGGCAAGCTCATTGAGAAAGTAATCAGAGAAAGAATTCAATTTAACATGGCATCAAATAACTTCATTCACCCTAGTCAGCTTGGTGGTCTCAAATTCAAATCAACAATAGATGCAAGTATTGCACTCACTCACATTATCACATCAGGATGGATCAAGAACATGTCTATGAGTACCCTTGCTTTCAACATTTCACAGTTCTTCCCATCACTTAATCACCAACTTCTTACTCTCATTATAAAGAAAGCAGATTTCAACAATCATGTCATATTGTTCTTTGTCAATTACCTTGTGGACAGAAAAATAAACTATTACTAGAACAATTTCATGTCTCCCATTTTTAACATTAACGTTGGTGTAGGCCAGGGTTCTGTACTTTCACCAATTTTATATCTTTCGTCATTTATCTATATATTAGAAAATCACTTAAAAAACCTAAAAATTCTGGTTTCTATCATTTTCTTTGTTGACAATGGACTTTTCATTTCTCAAAGCAATTCCTTTGACATTTCAAACAGTCAGCTTCATTGTAGTTACAATGTACTGACAAATCTTCTTGAAAAGTTTGGTCTTATAGTTGAACACTTCAAAACTGAAATTTTTCATTTTAACAGATCCCATGGCTCATTCAATCCTCCTCCTCTCAACCTCTCTTTATTAGGAGAAAACATTTTACAACCCAACAAAATGTGGACATACCTTGGATTTATCTTCAATAGAAAATTAACATTTCATCAACATGTTGATTTTTATGTGAACAAATCGATATCCACTGTCAAATGCATGAAAATCCTGGGTAATTCAAATCACAGTATTAACCCACTTCAGAAATATCTCCTATATAGGTCATGTATTCTCCCCATTGCACTCTATGGATCTCAACTATAGTTCTATAATTGTGCTCCAATAGCATATCACTTGAAATTTCTTGGAAAAATACAAAGAAGAGCAGTGGTATGGATACTAGGGGTCTTCAAAATTTCCTCTTCATATAGTATTGAAGCCATAGCTGGTTTAATTCCCATCAAGCTCCACCTCCAAAAACTTGGGAATAGATCACAACTTTGGGCCTACAAGTTACCTGCTAATTATCTTGTTCGCTCCTTTATAGACTCACAAATCTACATGCCACCAAATCTCAAGTCTGTTACTCTTGATTTGCTCACCAATTGACAGCATTCACTTGTCAAAGGCCATTTAGTTGACATGGCTAACAGACATAATGAATGTTTCTCATCTTTTGCTCCTCTTGACTTGGAATTTTTCCCTGGACTTAGAGTAATTGACTATTTTTCAGATTGTATTTTATTTAATATCTGTGACAAAGATAGAGATAATAAAGCTTAAAGCCATCAACTCAATAAAATAATCTTGGAGTCTTCTTCATCCCCTTCAGTCACCATCATAGCTTCTAATGCAAGCATTAAGAACAATGTCACTACTTTTATCACACACATACACACATACAACAAACCTCTTACAAAGATAATACATCATGTGGTTCTTATTACAAGCACTGAAGCAGAACTCTTTACTATCAGATGTGGCATCAACTAAGCTA
Source organism: Leucocoprinus gongylophorus (assembly GCA_022457215.2). Taxonomy (NCBI): domain Eukaryota; kingdom Fungi; phylum Basidiomycota; class Agaricomycetes; order Agaricales; family Agaricaceae; genus Leucocoprinus; species Leucocoprinus gongylophorus. The sequence goes on from JAJOHK020000903.1 coordinate 7,346, forward strand.
CGAACTCTAACAACATAACCAAGGTTATCATTGTCACTGATTCCATTTATGCAGCTTGAAAAATCTTCAATTCTTCAGTCCATCCCTATCAATTTCAGTCAGCAGCCATCTTATCCAAGCTTTACAATTTCTTTAATCATCACAAAGACAATGTCATTGAATTTTGGAAATGTCCAAACCATCTCAAATGGTGTCTTCATAACAAGGTTGATAAGAAAACCAAGACCTTCAATCTAACTCCACTATATCTATATAGGTCATCATAGGAGTTTAGCAAGAAAAGCAAAAGTGATGACATCTTAAACACTTGGAAAATGATGTTTCAAGCCTCTGGCTCCAAAGAGAATTAATTTTTGGACTTACTTGACAACAATGACAATATCATTAAACCATCTTATATCAAAGGGGGATCTTGGCTCAAAGTCTTTGGCCATTCAAGCTCCTTATATATACAAGCCACAAGAGCGATCACGAATCATGCTCCCATTGGTGAATATAGACTTAGATTCTTCCCTAGGGAAGATTTTAAGTGCTCATGTGGGGTATACCCTATCAAATCAAGATGCCATATCCTCTTTAAATGTGGTAGATTTAACAGCTATTGGAATCCAAGAAGAGACTCTTTGAGTCATTTCATCATGTTCTTGGAGTTTAATCTGATGTCATATGCAAGTCCACTCATCTGGAAACTACATCCCTGCAGTGAAGACACCTCCAAAACATACAAGCCCACCTTTCATGGCAGCCACCTTTCTTACAACACATCTTATGGTGGTTCTGCAACCATCTGGGTATTCCATCTTCTACGGCAGAGATACTCCTATTCAACTCAGTCTTCTATGATGGAGTTACTCTTGTCAGTGTCTCAACACTGAAACCTCTGCTCAGGGTAATAGGGGTATTACCACTGAAACCCCAAGCATCTCCTATACTTTCCATTTGTATATAAGACTAGTAGTTACACTGTAATTCACTAGTCTAATAATTGACAAAGATAAACTCTTATTGAACTCGATCTCTGGTGTTCAATGGCAACACACCAATCAGCACTCACTTTTACCTCAGACTTCTCCTCATCATCCGAAGTTGCAACCATGTGGCAGACAGACAGCACAGCACATAAGCTGAAGCCAAGGTCATTTCACAAGTCCACTCATCTCTGAGTCCATTCTGTGGACTTTCATCCCAGTGTGAACCATGTCTAACATCTGAGCGCATTTGCATTTTCATATTCTTTAGTGTAATTATTTTTACAGACTCTTTTTGTATTTAGTGTTCTAGATTTCCTTATTTTCTCTTTTCCTTCTTCTTTTTCCTTTAGTCTCATGTAGTTCTGTCTCTATTGTACGTAGTTACGAAAGTAGCTACCACAGTCTGCCTATATGCTCCATATAATAAATTGTTGAATTAAAAAAAAAAAGTATATAACTGCATTCACATTATATAAAACAATGTTATAAGCCTAGAATCTGAAAGAAAAGACTAGAAGAATAATGTCTAGATGTATGTAAATAGTATATTTACCCTATAATGTATATATATTATGTACTCATGGTGGATATATAAACATTAGAATAGTGTTACAAACTCAAGACCTTAGGGTTGGTCAAGCAAATAAATCTTGTATTAGATTAACACAAGAGAACTTGATAGAGAACTCTATACAAGATTGCCTATCTTATATACTTAACTACCATGGTCTATGCTACTACTTCTTTAGCCTACCCTAAACAACCATGTATTTTGTTATAACCTGAGAACCTTAGAGTGGATTCAAAGGTTAAACTCTTGTATTGAGAAGACATAAGAGAACTCGATAGAGAGTTCTTTATAAAATAATCTACCTTATATACTTGTACAGATGGTCCATGCTAGCTACTGTGCACCCTACCCTAAATGACCATGTATAAAGCATAAGGTCAACATATAGTGTCTATATTGTATGATGTCATTTTATTCCAAAATCTTTTACTCCCTTCTCTCAAGTCCCATGATCAATGTTGTGATCACACCATCAGATGTGACTGATGTGACAGTGTGACCAATCACTTCTAACCTTAACCTCAGAGTTCTAAAAATAAAAATAAACTGAAAAGAAAATAAAAATGAGAAAGAAAATAAAAAAGAAACTAAGTCTACTTTCTGCAATCTTGACATATTTATCTTAAGGTTAACATATATTGTACATATTGTCTAATGTCATTCTTCTAGAACTTTCTACCTCTTCCTCTATAATCTTGTGACTTGTGACCATTACTGTGACTGTTTCATCTGATGTGATATATATGTAACAGGTGACCATGATGTTACTCTAACCCTGATCCTAAATCTAAGTAAGGAAAATAAAAAGAAAAAATAAAAGAAGAAAAGGGATTTAAATAAAGAAACTAGCATTCAAGCTTTGAATGTCTGACAAATAGGGTTATTTATTATTAGCATAGACTGTAGGAATACATTAGAAACTCCTTGTCAAGTTTTCTTGTGATTCCCATAAGATACTTTGTCAATAAGTTTATGTTAGTGGTCTATTGGTCATTTTGACTGGTGATTGTTACAACACTTTTCAATACAAGTTTGACTATGGAAATTTGTTTGATTGTTCCTAAGATAATAGCCAATAAAACTTTTATAGTTACTGATGGCCTGATATCTCAGTTGTTTGTTGTTGCTGTTGTACATTCCATATATATGTAGATACTCCTCATTTGGAGCTTTTTAGCACAACTTAATTTGTAAAAATTAGTCCACTAGTTGTAGAGATATAAGTTCAATGAAGTTTGTGATACCTACTTTCCTACTGAATGTTAGTATCTTGGCCATGTCTATATTTAACCCAGTGTTAGGTCTGGAGACTTCTACTATTGCTACTCTTTCTAGTCTTACTTGAGCTATTAGCATCTGTAAGATAGCTATATGCTCTTATTGCTGTTAAACTATCTGCTTCAAACTGATTGAGCTATGTTGACTTATATTGTAATAAAGTGTGAGTGAATTAATTGGTAAAGGTATAAGAGGTAATGATATATAAAAATATAGAGCAGAACTGATGTTAGTTTTCTCTTCAATCCATAATCTGAACTTGACTCAATCTTTATAAGTGTTAGTGAGCTCTCTGTAAGTTCTACCTCATATTATTTACTAACTATCTTTGCTACTGACTACTGCTTCAATAAAACCATATATAATTTTGGTCTAAGAAAACTGTTCTACTCTAGACAGTATCTGAAGAATCACTACTATTCTTGTCAGAATTGTGAATAATAGACTCTGTTTTATTTTATATTCTTTCTTTTATTTTTTATTTTGGAATCTAGTATTAGGATTAGTATGATGTTATATGTCACAGTCACAAATTGTCACATTACATGACTTGGTATCACATATTAGTTATAGTTGCATATTTATATGATCATGTGTCATAAAAAACATAGTAAAAGGTTCTAGAAGGAAATAATATTACTACAATGGGTTTGATACATGTTGACCTAGAGTATGTTAATGGTACTGTAGCATGAACAAGTAACTTAGCATATATAAGATAGATAAGTTTGTACTAGAAACTTCATTAAGTTTTCTTATATTTACTCTAATATAAGATTCTGATTCTTAACTGACTCCAAGGTCTTGAGTTTGTAACAGTTCTGTCATGTAGACAAGTTATAAGTGGACCTGCAACATAGAACTACTACTCAAAATTTTACAAGTATGTTATAACAATACTATTCAATTAAATGATAAGTACATCTATATAATGGTCTAGGTCTGGTTATTATCATTCACAGCAACCTTTTAGTAGCTATTATCAGCCTTTTAAGCCTAGGGTCCAGCTTTGTCTTCTTAACTTTGAGCAGTATTGCTCTTGGTCAAAAATGAATAAAGAGTAAAAAAAAATAGTGAGAAGATCTGATATTATGTAATCTTGGAGTAAGAGTATCAAGTTCTAATGTTATGACTTAAGAATTATAAGGTGAAGTCAAAAGAAGAATCTTGTACTAGGGTTAATATAAGAGAACTTGATGGAGTTCCAAGTACAAAATATCTATCTTGTATACACTTGGCTAATAGTCTATACTACACTAAATCTAGTCTATCTTAAAGAATATGTAATATGACTTTATTGTTCTGAAACCTTCTACAACCTTCGATGTAATATATAATCATGTGACAGTTTGTAATATCATGCTAATCTCTAATCCTAAGTTTAAAAATAAGAAAATAAATGAAAATGAAAATGAAAATAAATTAAGTCTACCATTATCAAATCTGACAAGAGTAAGTAGTCTTAGAGTGCTAGATACTAGGATGTTTCAAGGTCTTTAAGAGAAGATTTTGTTTTGCTATTAAGATAACTAAGAGTAAAAGCATAGAGATGGTACTTTAAGCTCTAGGAAATATAGGTAATAGCTATCCTAAGTACTTTGACCAGCTCACTGCAATCAAGCAGAATAGTACTGATGTAATGCTAGAATAATTATACTAGGTAATGAAAAACACTGATAAAAACATTGAGAACTATGTCTGGAATTGGAATGAACTTATTCAATGATGACTAAGAATATAGTAGAGCAAAGCCATGAATAAGAATAGTTATCAGAGTTTGCATAAAAAAGCAGTGTAAACTATATGACAAACTTCATGGTTTCTGAGCTCAGATATTGAAGTTGATATTGGATTTGGTAGTTAATCTCTTTAGGTTGAGATAGACAGAGAAAAGGAGTATGAAGTTGAAAAGATAATGAATAGGAGAGATATGAGGAGGAAACCAAAGTTCTTGATCAGGTAAAAGAAATATATAGCAGAATAAGACACTTAGAAGAGGTTGGAGAATTTAGGAAATAAAATAGAACTAGTGGAAGAATCTGAGAAGAAGATTAGACAGAAATAAATAAGAAGAGTGCAAATGAGGAATCAGAAACCTTTGAATCCAAAGGTAGAAGTGATGAAAAGAAGTGAATTATTAGCAAAGTATATAGCAAAAATATTGTTTGGATAGAACAATTAGAAGTTTAAGAATAAGTATTTGAAAAAGTTAGAAAGAAGTTGGGCAAGATAGAAAGGGAGGCAAGTTCATTCAGAAAAAGAATTTCAAAGAGAGGATACTGTCATAATATGCTTAAACTCTTATATATTTTATCTTTATTTTATTTCATTTTTATCTATTTTCTTTGATTTTATTTCTTCTTTTCTTTTATTTCTTTTTATTTTCTTAGATGATAATATCAATATATATGCCTATAGTATGTTCACCTCATAGCTAATATATAAACATTAGAGTAGGGTTATATATTATTAGCACAGACCATGTACTATAAGTATAAATAGAATAGTAATAAATTGGAGCTCTTTATCAAGTTCTCTTGTAATCTCAACAAATCATTTATAATATAAGATTTTTAATCACCCAGCTAAGAAGTTAGCCTTCAAGATAGCAGAACTATTTCTAGTGATCAAGAAGATAGGACTCTCAGCATATGAGTTCTAGATTTTAAAGATGTAGAAGAATCTATATTTAGTCATTAATGAATCTAAGCTACAATCTTATTACAAACCAATCTTCACTTAATAATAGAAAACCTCACTGACAGTTATTATCATAATATCTAACTAGAAGGGCTTTATATAAGAAGTAGAAAGAATTGTGAATTTCAGAATATGGGGACAGGCTACAATTATCTTGTCAAATAGCAAGGGCAACTATTTGAGGAATCTATATAGGAGGATCAAAGCAAAGTCATTAAAAGAGCTTTCTAACATAGTTGAAACTTTTACAACAGCTACCTAGATACACTTCAAGACTCGATGATCTAGATTTCAGAAAAATCATACTATAATATTATAAAGATATAACCTTAGGAGAGAGGTAATATTATAATGAGAGAGTGTATATTTTATGTTGATAAGAATAAAGAATATAAAAGAACCCAATCCTGTAGGATTTTCTATAGAGTTTGTTCAACTTCTAAGTACCATAGGCTTTGCTACTGTCACTTTGCTCCTTCAAACATCACTGCATGATCTAAACCCTATACATATACCTTATATATTCAAGGTTCTGATCTGCTATCTCTAGTAGTATTCTGGACAGTTTTGCTTAAGTTCTTGACTATCTACATACTATCATTTTGATGGTTACTTTAGTATTATTCAGCTATATTACAATAGACAGTAAAATTATTTAGGATGTTAGTATTACAACTTCAAAGACCTTAGAGTTGATTAAGAAGAAGAGCCTTGTATTAGATTAATATAAGAGAACTCAATAGAGAACTCTATACAAGATTATCTATTTTATATACTAGAACTGATAGTCTATGCTACTACTATAGTTATCCTACCCTAAATGACCATGTGTTTGTCTTAAGGTCAATATGTATTAAACATACTATATAATGTTATCTTTCTAGAACCTTCTATATCATTTTATTGTGATATGTAATTATGTGTGACACTAAGTTACATAGTATGACAGTATGTGACTGTGATATCATGATAAACCCTAATCCCAGAAGTAAAAATAAAATAAAAAGAAATTGAAAATAAACAAAGTCCACTATTTTCAATTCTAATAGTTAGTAGCTTTCAAGAAATCTCATTTTATTCTCTTATATTTTTTTTAAGGTATGTAGTACTAATAATTGTTGCTGCAATACAACTTATGTTTCCTTTAAGTTTCCAAGCTCTATGCAATCTCACATGTTACAATCACAAGATCTTAGAGTATATCTAGTAAAAGAACCTTATATTAGGGTTAATACAAGTAAACTCAATAAAGAACTCTGTACAAAATTGTTTACCTTATATACTTTAGACTAATGGTCTGTGCTACACTACTCTTAGTCTACCCTAAATAACCATATATCTGCCTTAAGATCAATATGTATATAACATATTATATGATGTTATTCCTTCCAGAACTTTTTACTTTCTTCTGTGTGATATGTGATTATTGTGACAATGTGACATTAACTGATATGTGATACTGAGTCACATTGTGTGACAACTTGTGACAGTAACATGTGATATCATGCTGAACTCTAACTCTAGCTTCCAAAATAGAGAATAAATCAAAAAGGAAAATGAAAATGAGAAAGAAAATAAAATCAAGCTAAGTCTATTTTTATGATTCTGACACTACAGACTTTGCATAGTTGTCCTAACAGAGAAAGCTATATATAGGTTGTTAGAAAAAACATTAAAGTGTTGAAAGGAATAAAATACATAGGAGTATGACATAGTATGGATAACTAGCAATCACTTACCTATGGTGAATACTATAGTAAAGAGCTGGAGAAGTAAAAGTAACAATAGGAGATAAGTAGTATTTGTAGTAGTTTAACCTATGTAAAAATTTTATATTAACTATCTAATTAGTACTACTAATCATGGACTATATGCTTAGTAAGTGGAATGCTTTGCAATATAAGACTTATATAGTCTAATAGTATATGTTGTAAGTTTTGTGGTAGGTCAAAGAGTTGTGGTAAAGAGTTTTTGGTAAAAGGTTGGTAAGGCTTTTATAAAGGATTAGAGGACTTTAGTCTTATTTTTTGTGAAGTTAAATTGTTGAAAATCTTGGAAAGCCACAGAAAATGTGAATACCAGTTTATATTCTAGAGTTGTTACATACTGAAAATATTTCCTGTGATATTGGACTTGGTACTAGTATATAGGAATTAGTGTTGTAAGTACACAAAAACTATTAACAACAATATATATGTTTCTAGAGAGGTGGTTAGTATTTTCAAGATGCTATGCTGACACAAATATCATTTATGACTGTATAAAGAGCTTCTCATTGACAATTTCTAGAATATTGGCATTATATGTACCTTGGCTTATGCTTCTCAATGTTGTGGCAACCACTAGACACAAAGTCTAATAATCACACAAGCAAGTAAAGCTCTCAGTAGGCTATCAATGTAGAGATTACAAGAGAACTTGACAAGGAGTCTCTGCTAGATTGCTACCCTGTTTATATAAGTTACACATGGTCCATGCTACAAATAATTACTCCTGCCCTAATATTCATGCATCATTCATGAGTATACCATATATACACCATAAGATAGCTATGCCATTAACATGCTCCTTGACATCATCCATCTAGACCATTTCAGTCCTTTCTAGGCCTTTATGACATCACATCATGTCACATGTCACATGCCTCTTTATCATCAATTAAAAGAAAAAGAAATTCAAAAGAAAAGAAATATAAAATCAAGAAAAATAAATAAAAGAAAAAGAAAAATGTTTAGTATCCAAGTGCACCATAACACTCAAGTCAAGTACATAGTAAAGCTCATTTACAGTATTACTTAGGTTATACAAAATCCACACAAATACTGGTGTGGTACTAAGCCTATTCTAGGCATCTACATTTGCTTGATATTAGAGTTGTGTAAGAACATAGAAAATATCACAGGTATATTTTGTTTAATTCAATTAATTGTCAATCACTACTACTTTTCATTTTAGATGATTCTATCATGTTAATGTCAGTTCTGTATCCAAGAATTCTTAATTCACTATCCTTTAGTATATGGAGTTCAGACTTTTATTGACCTAGATGGTTGACTGTAGGTTGACATTGCAGACAGAAGCTCCCAAAGTTACTGTATTACTGAATCACATTTGAAATATTGGCATATGTAAATTAATACTAGCCAATAAGGAATTTGAATATGACTTGCTGTCCCAAAATCCTCTAAGTAAACATGGTATAAAATTTAGATAAGAATATAGCTAAAGAAATAGAGCAAAAACAGTGAAAGTGTTGCTCTACTAACTGTAGTACTTCTAAACTTTAAATGGTCACAGCTGTAGTGACATCCCCTATTTCAATAGTTATATAACTACAGATTTCTCAATAAATGATCTAATTTGTCTTATAGCTTAATATGTTTCCTAAGTGATGGCAAAAAAGCTGGCAGAAAACATTCAACAATCACTTGAACATAAAGATAGAATGCATGCAGTGACTAATATAGAATATACCTGAAAAACAGTGGATGCTACACATTTTCTGCCATTTATAACTACATAAAGTATCAAGTCACTACCTTGCTAACACAATCATTTTCTTGTCAGTGGTTTTTCTGAATGTAAACATCATGGTTTATTACAGATCTCCTCAATACTTATCTTCTCTACCAAGTATATTATCATTCTGATTGAGCAATTTGAACTATCAGAATCTAACTATATATCTATATCATCTCAGAATAGTATATCTCCACACTTAATTCCAGAGATTGACAAATGGTTTTTGACCTTAGTCATGATATTCTCCAAGACTTAGTTATTGTCCTTAGCAGTGATCAGCATATTGTTGCTAGATCTTCCTTGTATAAGCTCTGGATTGAGTACATAGAATTTTGTAAGATAATATACCTCTCCCAGCTTTCTACCCTAGTTAAAGCCAATTAAGAAAAACTATTCATTGTCACAAATAATGTTCATGTCTACAAGTTCCAAGAGATATTGCATAAATCAGAGGAGCAGCTAATAAACAGTATTCCATTGCTACACAATACCAACTACTGGAAAGTTGGTCAAAACCAAGAATTTGAGGTACTTGCTGGCATACTGCACAAAATTCATGCAGAGCAATTAAGTAATGGATTGTAAATTTGACAAGAATTTCCTTCCCTTTACTAGTTATGGTAACATACAGCCAACAATAAGACTCTAGCTAGATAAAAATCTCTGATCTCAAAGTCAACAAATCTCTGGAACTTGGAGTCCTTTGACTTGGGATAATGAGGAAATCTGCTCATCAGAGGATATTTGTGGTGCCCAGGTGGAATCTCAGATAGAGAAAACACTGCATATTTTGTGTTGTCTTCTGGAATGCAACCTAGAAGAACTAATACTGCTACAAATGCTATATGTATGTTTTTTTGGTTATTACCACAACTTACATACAGAAGATACAAAAGTGTTGGAGTAGAAGAGATAACCCAATATTGGTGTTGAATAGCAACAATGGCATAGAATGTTATATGATAACCTAAGTCAAGTTTGCCTTGATATATTGCAATACCAAGTTATACTAACTCACTAACAATAGTTAATCTAAGACATAAAACCTTCCAGCCTTGAAACAGGATAGAGATCACAGCTATATATGTTTGTATAGCATATGCAGTAGCCTCAATATATGACACTGACAAGATACTGTGTATCTCATTCTTGAATCCTGTTACATGAACTATACCACTATGAGAACCTACTATATGACTATCTAATCTATAGTTCAAGATAGATAAAGCAGCTAGTGATATAATGATTCCTACATCTAAACATGACATCAAAATGTTGTTAATGATTTTTAGTCCATTGTTCCTTCTAGCATCTTCTTTTAGATAGTACAAACCTATTAGTTGCAAGAACCAGTTGATATTTTGCACAAATCAAGGCTTGTCTATTTTTTTGAGTTGTGGGATGTTGATATAACTGTAGAAGATATTATAAAACAGACCAAAACTGTGGTAGAGTAAAACAACAGAAAGAATATTCTTGTTAGGGTATTGTTACAACTCAGGAATCTTAGTGTTGACTCAGGAGAAGAACTTTGTATAGGGTTTACACAAGAGAACTTGATAGAGAACTCTTTATAGGATTTATCTCTACTTATATACGTTGTAACATTGGTCCGTGCTATGACTATGCTTCTACCTCATATCCTATTACTCATCTACTATAAGGCCACCATATGCCCTGACATCATACTCCTTTAATCTCTGTCGTC
>JAJOHK020000904.1:0-18082 GCA_022457215.2 Leucocoprinus gongylophorus
ATTGTATTTATATAAATAGAGGAGCAATACAGCAAGGGCTCCTTGTCGAGTTCTCTTGTAATCCTCACTACTAGATAGTTTATTGAGAGCTTTGCTGAAGTAAGCATACTACAAGTGCCGTTCCAGTGAGTGGTTGCTACAATACTTAGGATTAATCAAAGAAAGAAACCTTGTATTAAAGTTAATACAAGAGAACTCAACAGAGTTCTTAGTACAAAATATCTATCTATAGATACTAACTAGTGATGGTTCATGCTCAACTATTTCTAGTCTACCCTAAAGACCATATATCAGCCATAAAGTCAACATATGTTATATATATTGTATAATATTATTGTTCCCTGTAACCATGTGATCATATAATTGTTATTGTAACTGTATCATCTGATGTGACTGATATGTGACAGTTTGATTGTGACATTACTCTAACCCTAACCCTAGATCTAAGAATAAAGAAGAGAAAAATAAAAATAAAATTAAATAAAAAAGCTAAAGCCCAAGCTTTATATATTTGACACTTTGTTCAGATAAGTCATGTTGTGTTTGAGAGATCAGATAATAATCTGAAAGCTTACCTAGTTAATCTATAAGATAACAGTTAGAAATCTCATTAGTTAATTTACAACAAAGATACTTATACTTCTGTATTTATAATGAGTATAATCTGTCCAATGATTAAGTTTATCTCACTTGTCAATTTTCTAAAGAGTTCACCAATTTGTTAATTGTTTTATCTAATTTGTCCAAGTATTAATTTAATGTGGAAGTATTAGTCAAAATAAAATAACCTTTTAAATTCACTATGAGTATAGTAATAAAGATAATCTAAGCTTGTAGCAATAAGAATATAAATTGTTATTAACAAGATATTGATTGTAATAGTTAATAGCTGAAGTTGAAGTTCAGCTTAATCAATAATATATCACATACTATTTGACATCTACTATTACAACTTAAAACTTATAAAGTAAAGTCAAAAGCAGAATCTTGTATTAGAGTTAATATAAGAAAACTCAATTAAGTCCTAAATACAATCTGTCTATCTTATATATGCTAGGCTAATGGTATATGCTATACTAAATCTAACCTACCCTAAAGAGCATGCATTTGCCTTATGATAAACATATATAATACATCTTATATAATATTATTGTTCTAGAACCTTCTACAATGTTATTTGTGACTGTGATTTATAACTGTATCATATGATTTTTGACAGTCATATGTAACATCATACTAGAACCTAATCTTAAGTTTAAAATAAAAAGAAATAGAAAATAAAATAAAATTGAAATGAAATGAAAAAGTTAAGTCTACTATCTTTAACTCTAACATTTGTACTCTTTTCATCCTTTTTTAGTATAGATCACACTTCATTCCAATTAACCTAAGGAATAAACCTTATATTCCTTATTAATTCCATAGAGTGTCAGATATAGTTCATACTGGGAGTGAAAGTTCATGAGATGGGCTCAGAGATGTGCAGACTTGTGGAACAATCTTGGCTTCAGCTTATGTGTTGTACTGTCTGTCTGCCACATGATCATAATTTCAAAAATAGGAAGAATTCTAAGATGGAAGTAAGTACTAATTTGGTATGTTGCTGTTAAACACTGGAGATCAAGTTCAATAAGAGTTTATCTTTGTCAATTATCAGACTAGCAAATTACAGTGTAACTACTAGTCTTATATACAAGTTCCTACTATAGGAGATACTCAGGTTTTCAGTAGTATAGCCCTTATTACCCCAAGTGGAGGTTTCAGTGTTGAAACACTAATAGGAGTGACTTCACTATGGAAGACCAAGTCAAATAGGAGTATCTCTGTTATGGAAGACAGAATACCCAGATGATTACATCACTACTGTGAGGCATGTTGCAAGAAAGGTGGCTACTATAGAAGGCAGGTTTATATAGTTGGAAAAGTGATATCACCACAGAAATGTAATTTCTAGATGGATGGACTTGCATATGACATAGAGTTCCAAACAACAACTCTTATAGTGCCCAACAACCTAGAGTATATGTAGTAGCAGAGTATTATATTATTACTTCTATATTTAAGAATGTTAGCTACTATGTACAGTTTCTTAGTCTGATGATCAACTTGAACTTGTGCTACACTTTGTTGTGGCAACTACTAGACCAGTGTCCAATAGTAGTACAAACAATAAATCTCAAGAGCAGATATCTAGTAAAGAACACAAGTTATGTAATTCACAAGAGAACTTGACAGGGAACCACAACAGTATTCTACCAACTATTTATATAAACTATCCATGGTCCATGCTACAACTATATATCTGCTATGTGTTCTATTCTAATATCTATACTCTATCCTCATATCCATTATTCATCCATCTTGCGTTTACCTCAAGGCCAGCATACCATTTACATGTGCCCTGATATCATACCCTAAACCCTACTCTTCATCTCTGTCATCCATGCATACACCATGTGTATACCATGAGAAAACCATGCTATTAACATGTTTCTTGATGTTACTCTATCTCTAAACTCTTCTCAATCCTTTCAGACTGCTCTAGACCACTCTAGGCCCTATGACATAATGTCATGTAACTTCCCAGTCACATGCCTTCTCTCTCTTGCCATAGACTAATAATATAACTATCTATAAATATCTCACTAAAGTCTATTCACACTTTCTCATCTTATAACATACTTATCTTAAGTCTTTTGGAGCTTTCATCATCCAAAATCACAACTATATAACAAATAGACTAGGCAAAATTTTATTTATTGAATATCATGGTGTACTTGAATACTAACATTTTTCTTTTCTTTTATCTATTTTTCTTGATTTAATATTTCTTTTTTTATTTTTATTTTATTTTTATTTTCTTTAATAATAAAGAGGCATGTGACTGTGGTCACATGACACATCACATAATGTAAGGTCATAGGCCTAGACTTAGTAATAATTGGCTAAAAGAGACTAGAAGAATAATATTAGGATATATATATATAATATAGTATTCTTATGGAAGATATAAGTTTGATGTATAGTGGAAGCATGGACTATACATGAACATTAGGGTAGGGCTATTTATTATTAGCATGAACTATCTATCTATTGTATAAATAGGATAGCAATACATCAGAGACTTTTTATTGAGTTCTCTTATGATCCCCATTTAATATTTATCTTAAGATTTATTGCTTGTGTTACTATTAGTCTTTTAACTAGTGGTTGCCACAACATTAAAGCTAATATTGACTATCTGTGTAGTACTACTTTCAGTCTCTCTTATTACTCATATCACTAAGTCAATCCTTCCATTCCCATTTTCTGTGCTATATTCATGGATAATCTTGGCAAGTATGAATTGTTTCTAATATAACATCACATTGTGTTGAAGAGCACTTACAGAAATTTTGAGCAATTGTTTATAAGTGTCAAATTACATACTGTGATCTAAATTAATTATTGGTCTCAATATATAAAATAACAAGCCAAGCTATAAAATAAACTTAGTAGCTATTGCTCTTTTGAAGGATAAAACTCTAATCTGTTCTATACTTAGCACAGCAAAAAATGAAGAATAAAATAAGCCCTGTAATATATAATCAACTGATTTCATTCACTAAACCTTAATAAGTATAAAATTAACAAATAATCAACTGTGAGAACTGGTAGTAGCAAAAAAAAATTTACAAAAATTTGTATAAATATATGATTTAGTCTCTGTAAATTGTTGCAATATCATTAATGAGAGCATTGAACATGTATAGTACAGAACCACTTGACTATTATATAATTAGAAGATATATAGTAAAGAAAGTTTTTGTTATATTCCAATCTAGTCATATCCACCTCAACTCATAGATAATATCTTCTTATCCATCCATACTTCCTATCCTATTCTAGTATAGATAACAACCTTTATACTATCTTAGAATAACTTACTTAGTAGTCTCTATTTATAGATAACTATCTTAGGTAGTATACTTAGTATATAAGTTAGTAGTTACATTGTAAAGTCTTATTCTAAAAATTAACTAAAACTATTACTATTTTCTAGTGTCAGCAATAACACATCTCCTATTTTCTAGTAGACTTGTCTACTAGAACATCTTCAGTGTCTCTTTTAAAATATGTAACCAGTGCAATTAGTAGAAATGTAGCATATAAGCTAAAGCTAAAGGTTGTTCCAACTCCTACATTTTATATACTTGAATGATGCAAGTTGCTAATTTTAACTTCCAAGAGCTTGATGTAAACTATGTCTCACAGTTTTTATTTACATCTTTCAATCAACCAATTATAAAGAAAGAAGCAGACCAATTACTGACTACAATAGATGTCAGAGTTGATGAACAATAGACTTGATTTTATTTATTCTCTTTTCCTTTTATTTTATTTTTGGTTTTCATCTTACTTTTCTTTATTTTGGACTTAGGCAAGGGATATAATGTGATGTTTAGTGTGACAGAAGTGTGACACATGACACAGTCACAGTTCCTACCATTATATGACATAGAGAAGGATATAAAAGATTCTAGAACAAATAACATTATACAGCATGGCAAAGATAAAGAAATGAAAAATGAAAATAAAAAGAAAAAAAGAGAAGAGAAGAGAGGACAAAAAAAAGACAAAGAAAAATCACAAGAAGAGATAAATAATAGAGGTGAAGAGAGTTATAGAAGAATGGGAAATTTGGAATAAAAAAAGAAAGTAGCAAAGTTAGAGAAAGAAGCTAGGAAACTGATTCCTTCAAAATTCCACAAGTAAATCTATGTCTTCAGAAAGAAAGCAAGTGAGAGAATGCCAATGAGAAAAGTGTGAGATCATGTAGTAGATATAAAAGAAGAGTTTGTACTAAGAAAGAGAAAAGTGTATCTAATGTTTAAAGAGAGGAGGTACACAAGTTCATAGAATAACAACTGAGAAAATGGTATATTAGAACCTCAAAATTACTTCAAACTGCACCAGTGTTCTTTGTAGGAAAGAAGAATAACAGAAAGTGTATAGATATTTAAACAAATAAACAGTTTAGAATAATTACCTTTTATCTTTAATTTCAGATATTGCAGAGAACATTGGTACCAAGAAAGTATTAAATTTAGGATAGGGTTATAATAATGTTTGAATAAAGGAAGAAGATAAGTAGAAGGCAGTATTTATAGCTTTAGAAGGATTGTTTGAACCAACAGTGATGTTTTTTGATCTTATCAACTTATATGCAATGTTCCAAATAATGATGAATGAGATCTTACAAGACTTAATCAACACTGGAGAAGTAGCAAGTTTTATTGATGATATAATAGTAGAAACAGCTAAGAAGGAAGGATATAATGAAGTAGTAGAGAAAGAAAATAATTAGCAGAGAATGATTTGTATATGAAACCAGAGAAGTACAAGTGTAAGATAAGAGAAGTAAGGTTCTTGGGAGTAGTAATTGGACCAGAAGGAATAAAGATTGAGCAGAAAAAGATGAAGACTGTATTGGACTGGCCAACTCTCTAAGGAGTCAAGGATATACAGAAGTTCATAGGACTTGCTAACTAATATAGACAGTTTGTCAAAGGTTTTGCATTCATAGCTAGGCCATTATATGATCTGGTAAAAAGAGAGAAAAAGTAGGAATAAAAATTAAAGCAAAAGAAGTTATTTAAGATTTCAAAGAAATGATTCACTACAGAACCCATCCTAGTAGCACCAGATCTGGATAAGAAGATAAGGATGGAGATAAACATATTAGATTATGCTATGGAGTGTTTTATCAATGGTGTGTAGTAATGAACAATGGAAACCAGTGGTATACTTGTTAAAATCTCTTAATGAAATAGAGAGAAATTACAAAATCCACAACAAGAAAATGTTAGTGATAATTAGAGGACTAGAGAATTGGGGGCATTTACTAAAAAAGAGCTAAATTCAAGTTTGAAGTTTAAACAGACCATAAAACTTGGAGTATTTTATGAAAGCACAGAGATTAAACAGAAGGCAAGCAAGATAGGCATTGTATTTGTCAAGATTTGATTTCACTTTGAAACATGTATTAGAAACAAAGATAGAAAAAGCAGATGAATTGAGCAAGAGGCTAGATTGAAAAGTGAGAATAGAAAATGATAATAAAAATCAGAAATTCATAAAAGAGAAATGGATTTGAAGCTTAGTAGAAGTAGTAGTAGAAGGACCAGAAGTAGATATAATATAAAATAAAAAAAGTTAGAGAAAAAGATGAGAAAGTAGTTAGAGTAGTAGAGGAAATGAAGAAAACTAGAGTAAAAGTATTGAGAGAAGATAAGTGGCAGATAGAAATAGAACTAGTGCTGAAAAAAGAGAATGTTTATATATACCTATTATAGCCCAAACTCCAAGCTATGTTCATCTTTATTTTAGTATTAAAACTCTGCCAGTGTTTTGGTCTTTTATAATAGACTTATTCTTATCAAAAGCTCTGTGGTCATTTGGCTTTATTCTTAGACTTTTATTTAAAGTTTTTTCTTATGTAAAGTTTCCTATTTTCTCCTGTCTAACATAAACTCCTTTTAGTGTTTCACATTTGCTCAGAGATCCATTTAATTATTTCTCTAGTTACTTTATGTATTTAAGACTGGTAGTTACTCTGTAGCTAGTCTGATAATTGACTAAATTTGACACCAAACTGCAACATACTTACTCCTCTTCTTATAACTTCTAATTTCTCCTTCTAAGATCTTTCTCTGAAATTATGATCTTGTAGGAGGCACAATACATAAGTTGAGGCCAAAGTCATTCTGGAAAGTCTATATCTCCATTGAACCTTGATAAGTTCTCATATTTGTCAAACTCCACATCTTCTTTGGACTTTTGCTCCTCAAGTGTGGACCATGCTTAACAGTATTAAAGGATGAGGAGTTAAGAGTCAAAATTATCCAGTTACATCATAATGTCCCAGTAGCTAGATATGAAGAGTGATGGAAGATGACAGAGTTAGTAACAAGATATTATTGGTGGCCAGGAATAACAAAAGCCAGAGAATGAAGAATAAAACAGAAGCACCAGCAGGGAAACTAATGAAAAATGAAGTACCAGAGAAGCTGTAAACATACTTGACAGTGAACTTGAACACTAAGTTACTATTGATGATAAGAAAAGATATGATACTAGTTATGTGCAATAGATTGTCAAAAATAGCACATTTTGTAGCAACAACAGAAGGAACATTAGTAGAGAGGTTGGCAAGGTTGTTTATAGATAATGTATAAAAGTTGTATGAATTACAAGAGAGCATTATTTCAGATAGAGAACTACAGTTTGTAGCAGAGTTGACAAAAGAGTTAAATAGTATATTGGAGATTAAAATGAGATTGTCAACAGCATTCTATATACAAAAAGACAGGCAAACCGAGTGCATGAACCAGAAACTGGAACAATACTTATGGTTTTTTGTGGATCATAGGCAGAAGAAATAGCTGGAGTGGCTGGCATCAGCAGAGTTTGCAGTAAATAGCAAGACTCATTCAGCAACAAAGATATTATTATTCATAGCAAACTAATAAGAGAGAATTAAGGATAAAAGCAGATATCAGGAGAAAATAAAAGATGGAGAAGACAACAGAATTTGTAGAAAGGATGAAAAGAATCCAGGAGAAAGCAGGAGCAGTACTAAAAAAAGCACAAGAGGAAATAAAGAGACAGACAGATAGTGGGAAAAGAGAGACAAAAGTATGAAAGAAAGGAGAAAAAGGTGATGTTGAGCACCAAAGACTTAGTGTTTAATGAACAACTAGCCAGAAAATTAGTAGACCAATATATGAGCCTGCATATTATTGAAGAGGTAGTATCTACCAATACAGTAAAACTAAAACTGCCAACTATAATGAGAATTCATCTAGTTGTGAGCTTGAGTCAAGTAGTGAAGTACAGAAAACTAGTGAGGAAACAGAGGGTAGAAGAACCAGAGCTAGTAGAAGTTGATGGAGAAGAAGAATGAAAGGTGAAAAGAATATTAAATAAATGAAAAGTAAGAGGAGTAACAAAGTACTTAGTATGTTGGAAGGAATTTACAGTAGAATATGACATATAGGAGAAGAAAGAAGGCTTAGGAAATGCACAAGAGGTAGTAACAGACTTTAAAGAAAGAATAAGTACAGAAGTTAGAAGGCAGAAGAAGTTGGAAGTGGCAGAAAAGCAAGACTTTAGAAGGGAAAAGCTACTAGGGAGGTTCATAGAAAAGATGCTGTATAGGTGGAATGATAGAAAATTTGAAAAAAAGTACTTGAGAAAGATGGAAAGAAATTGGTGGAAGTGGAACTCTATTTTTCTGGAGAAGGAACCTTGAATAGAGAATAATGTCAAACTTGAGAACAGTAAACTTGTTCTTTTTCCTATTATTTAAGTTTACCTTATTTTTCTATTTCAATTCTTCTCTATTTTTATTTATTTTTGGACTTGGTGTAATGTGATGTCACAACTGTTACAGTCACAATATCATATGGCACATAGATGGAAGGATGATATTATACATTATCTTAGTTATCCTCTACACTGTTATTTCTCTATCCACAGTTCTGACTACAGACTTAGTATATAAGACCAAGTAGACACACCATAGTCTTCAGTCTGGAAATCAACTAAGACCTGACCAAGTCATTACTCAGAAATCCTATAACTCCTTCTTTTACTTCTCTAATTATCTGATACCTTATTCTTCAATCTGAAGTTATAATTATATAATAGATAGTGGACACAACACATAAGTTGAGGCCAACATTGTCATCTAAGGTCACATTGCCAAATCATGGATAAGCTTCTAAGCTTGATCTACTATCTAAATACTTACTAAACCTCACAAATCTTTATATCTGTCTTCTAGATAAGTTTCCATACTTGATTCAATCCTCTTTCTGTATAACTAATCATAGATATTCACTTGTTTTGACACTACCCTTCTTGACAGTATCTTGATAGAATATAACTTATACTGAAGAAGAAGATTTCAAAGTATACTTTTCTCTATATTAATAATATACTAGTTAGAGAACTAGCAACTTAATATAAACTAAAGTATGAGATACTCATGAGTAACTCTAAAATTAGAAGATTTGTATTTGAACATCTAACTATTATAGCAACTACTAATCAAAACAGTTAACAGTATACTAAGTGATCTTATAAGTAAAGAATCTTATAGAAATTATAAGAGAACTCAACAAGAAGTCTCTAAAATATTCCTAGACTATATATATTACTGCTACATAGTTCATGCTAATGATAAATAACCCTACCTTAATGTCTATGCTTCACCTATAAGATAAACATGCCATAGACATATATCTTGATATTATTCTTCTAGGTTTTTCTCTTATATTCTAGGCTTATAACCTCATATTATGTAACATGTCATGTGACTGCAGTCACATGCCTCTTCATTGTCCAGGAAAATAAAATAACATGAAAAGAAATGAAAATGAAAATGAAATCAAGAAAAATAGATAAAAGAAAAATAAAATAAAAATAAAATATTGGGGTTCAAGCATATCATGACACTAACAATGGTAAATCAGATACTATAACAGATGAAGTTTGCTGGAGGAACATTCTTTGGATCCAAAACTACAATATATAATAACTATA
Source organism: Leucocoprinus gongylophorus (assembly GCA_022457215.2). Lineage (NCBI taxonomy): Eukaryota > Fungi > Basidiomycota > Agaricomycetes > Agaricales > Agaricaceae > Leucocoprinus > Leucocoprinus gongylophorus. Next base: position 9,589 of record JAJOHK020000904.1, read on the forward strand.
TTACTATTGTGAGATTTAATTATACATATTAGAGAAGAAAACTGATTTCAGATACTATAGGAAAAATTCTTAAATAGGGAGCATGTGAGAACACTACAAATATAAGGGCCTTTTCAGAAACTGTAGTCCAGTATTGGAATCATATTCCTAACTTTATAATAGTGCCAGCTCCATTATATAAAGTAGTAAAGAAGAATATATCTTTTGAGTAGGAAGCAGCCTAAGAAAAAGCACAGGTGGACCTGAAGACATTAATAAAGAGCTATTTTCATACTTAGAATTCTAACTTCTCTGATAAGCAGCTAATTATATTAGTAGTCAACATTTCCTAGAGAGAAGTAGGATATTATATCTATTAAAGGGATAAAGACAAGCTCAGAAAGATACATTATGTAAAATTCAACTTACTATTGATGAATTTTGGACAGCAGAAATATTTTCAGCCAAAGCATGAGCTGTGTGGCTTGAGATGTACTCTTGAGTAGAAAATATACCTACTTGTTATAACTTAAGCTTTTGAGTAAAGATAAAAGATAACTTTTGTATTAAGTAACACAAAAGAACTTGATAGAGTTCTAAGTACAAGATAGTCTATCTTATATACTATAGACCATGGTCTATGTGCATACTACAACTTTACTCTAAAGTATATATACTTTCTATAAGACTAATATATTGTTGTCATACTGTATGATGTTATCTATTTCTAAATCTTTTACATCCTTCTTTGTGTCATGTGATTGTGTGATTAGTGACTGTGACAGATATTATGTATGATATCATCTCACACCCTTTGTTTATATCCAAAATAAAGAAAAGTAAAAATAAAAACTAAACTCAAGTAAATAAAAAAATGAAAAAGAAAAAGAAAATAGAAAGGAAATAAAATGGAAACCAAGTCCACTGTTTGCAACTACTGTATAAATACAGAAACTTTGTAGTAGAAACAAATGTGAAGTATTTGGCAGAAATATTAAATAACCTAGGAAAAATATTGAATGTAACTATTAACTACTAAGTGAATTATATCAGAAAAAATTTCTTTGAGATAGTTCATAAGAAAGAAAAAATATTTAGGCCTGATACACTCTCAAGAATAAAATAATATCTTGGAGACTCTTCTTCTGAAAGGCTCAAAGATGGTTTTGGTAATAAGAAAGAATCTTCTGAGGAAGACCAAGAGAAGATGTGTTAGAGTTGAAGACAATAGACTTTATTTATTTTCATTTTAATTTTCATTTCAATTTTATTTCTTTGTAACTTAGAGTTATTTTTTTAGAATAATATTATATAACAGTCACATAAAAGGATTAAAAAATTCTAAGACAATAATATTATACAGTATATTGTTTACATGCTAATATTATGAATAACACATGCTCTTTAGGATAGACTAGGTTTAGTGCAGTACAAACCATCAGCCCAGTACAGTATATATAAGGTAGATACTTTGTACTTAGAAACTCTATCAAGTTCTCTTATGTTAATACAAGGTTTCTTTTATAACTTGACACTTTGAGTCTTAAATTGTAACTTGTTACCACTAGAACTGGAAGAGTTTTATGAGAAAATTGACTTATAAGAAGGCTTTTTCTACAAAGAGCTTGATCTATCAACTGGAAAAGCAGATAGCAGAAGAGAAAAAAGAGAAAATATACCCAAACTCTTTTTACCAACAAGAAGAAAGAAATTCTTCTTTAGTAGTGCTAGCTAGGGAAGTAATAGGAGTGGAAGAATAGTCAAATTAGAAAGATATGTTAGACTATAATAATGCTTATAAAAGAAAACATGTATACTAACTGGAATAATGACTGATAAGAGTCAAGAAATATCTAGTTATAAAGGATGAAAACCTCTTATAATTGATAATAAAAGAACAAGCACAGCTCATGAGACACATCTCTTACCACTATAAATCTCTCACTACTGGCTAGATCCAGAAATAGAAAGACTCTATAAAAGAGTTATTAGAAGTAGTAATTCTTAGTTCTCATAGAGGAGTAGTTATGGCTACTAAAAACTTACTATGATAAAGTAGGGTACTGAGGAGTGTTTATAACTAGGAAATTACAATTGCAGCAGTTTTGTGGCCAGAATTAGAGAAAGATACAATGTGGTATATAAGAACATACCACTTATATCAAGTTAGAAGATGACTCTGGAAATTCCTTCAGTAGTAATACACACACTATCTCTTTTCCAGATCCTACATATGAACATAGTATACATTACTTATACATTGAATGGTTGCAAATATGTAGTGTATGAGAGGTATGGACTATCTTTGTGGATGGAAGCTAGAATACTTAGACAAAAGAGCCTAAGAGCAATAGGATAATGGCTTTTTGAGAATATTATCTACAGATAAGGTAGCCTGGTTAAAGTAGCTATTAAAGTAGTTATAGATAATAGAACCTCTTTCAAGAAAGCCATAAGATATTTAGAAGAGAAGTATGAGATTAGAGGAATTACCATATCTTCTTACAAGTTATGAGCAAATGGAATAGTCAAGAGACTACACTAAGATCTTTAACAAATGCTATATAAAGCAACTGAGAGAGATATCAAAAAGTGGTACTAGTTATTATATTATATTATGTAGACAGACAGGATAACTATTAGAAATGGAATAGGCTATTCACTATACTTTATGATAATAGAAGTACAGCCTACTATGCTATTAGACATAGTAGAGACAACTTGGCTAGTAACCTACTTAAGTAGAGTCATCTTGTAAGAGAAGCTTGTGAGTTTAAGAGCTGGTACACTAGCAAAGCATATTAGCCACATAGAAGAGATATAGGTATATCTCATAAAAGAAAATATACAGAGGGTATTCTATCTTAAGAACAAAGTCCAACATAAGATCAAGGAGCTCATACTAGAGCTAGAGAGCCTAGTGCTAGTAAAGAACTCAGCCATAGAATTATCAGTGGATAGGAAGATAAAACCTCAATATCTAGGTTCCATGATAGTAATCAGACAACTAAAGAGAGGAGCTTTCATTCTAGCAGAGTTAGATAGCTTGATATAGCAGAATAAAGTAGTGGCTTTCAGAGTAATTCCCTGTCTGGTATTTAAGAAAATAGTATTTGGAAGTAAAGTAACAACCCTATTGAATATGCTGGAATTAAGTCTAGATGATTTGGAAAAGAGCTCAGTTAAAAAGGTGCCTGAGAAGAGTGCTTTAGTAGGTAGCTTAGATTAGGATTACTTATAAGTAGAGGAAATCAAGAAATAAAGAGGAGCTTAGACTCCCAGAGTATATTTAACAATAATTTAACAATAATTGAGGAACAGAAAATCAGATAGCTACTGCTTCTAACAAGACCTTGTATTCTTAGTCTCCCAGACATAAAATATCTGGTCATACTTATCAGTGGTATCTTTGTACTAGTGAGTAGTGGACTCAAAATTGTTAATGGTATGTAAAACATTAGTGGAGGTCTAGAATAAGAATGAGGCCTGAGCTACAAAGAAGCAAAAGGTTGAGTTCTTGTGAAAAAACAGATAATGGAATACCTACTATTACTAAGAAGGTCTACTTCAGACATAAAGGGGATAAGCTTTTGGAAAAAGATAGCAGGGTAAGACTGGAAAAGTGTTTAAAAGAAGGTCACTTGAGAGAGACCTACTAAGCCAAGCTAGAATAAAATATTGTAATGAGTAAATAAAAATCCACAAGCATGAAGAGCTCATCATAGGTAACAGACTGCAAGGATAGAGCATAGAAGGGTCATCTGCATTGTCTACTTATATAGAAATCTATAAAGGAGCCCAAGGATGAGCAGAAGACAGTGGATTAAAAGACATGAACAGGGGTCTATAAATAGAGACCTTTAGAAATGTGATTGTAGAGAGCTGACATCATAATATCTACCTTGTCACTGCTAGATTGTTCACTGTCAGAAGTACTAGTTGCTAAAGAAGGAGTATCTTCTTGTATTGGATAAGATAGCTAAGGAAATAGAATGATTAGGAAATAGTAGAACATGGAAAAGAGAACTCAAACCTTATCCTGAGTGACTACAGAAGGCTGGCTAGTAGAAGATATAGTCTGAAAGCCAGAGAATCAGCAGAATACAGTGCTTTAAAAGGCTAAGAGGTCTTATCATATTGAGATAGAAATTGGGATATCTATTTAAATACAGTTGGAAGATAGAATGTGAGATCATGTTCTTTCCTAAATCTCTCATAAACATGCTTAACCTTAGAGATTTACTTGATATAAATAATTAGCCTTTATAAGAGTACTAGGATCACTATTTAAGTGTTCAAGAAAGATGTGCTATAAATAGTTAGGAATTATAAGAAAATTGAAAATCCATTTGAAAATACTTATAGTAGGCTTAGTAAGATAATCAATGTCTATATGAAGAGAGCCTGAAGTGGTTTCTTTTTAAGAGAGATGTTGACCACAATAGATAATGTTAGACAATGTATCTATAAGCTTAAGATAAGTATTGATAGACTCTCCTGTAGGTTTACTAAATATGGATGATGAATCAATATGGTAGAAATAGACTTAAGGTGATACTTATAAGAAGTACACTCACTTATGTATACCTTGAGAAAGTTGCCTCTAGATTGATTGTGTTATGATCAATACCTCATGAATCACAGGTGGTTATCACATGGACAACAGGTGTTGGGGTTTCTTCTTATGACTCAATGATCAGCTATACTATGTGCTACCCTCATGTATAATCAGTCAGTACCTCATGTAGAAGTAGAGGCATCCTGATGTTTTCCCAACTATTTCCTCATGTTCTAACATATATATTCCTCATGGTCTATAGGTATATATAGCTGTAGGTACTATCATGTATCCTTACACTTTACCAATTGATCATTCTCTATCCTATCTACTCAAGTCCTACCTTAGTTGCAACCTGAGCCAAGCTTAAGGTTGTAACAGACTGTGCTGGATGGTATCAGGGCAATTGAGCAAAGACAGTGGTGATGCAGCAGAGATTGCAATCCCATGAAAATCCTAAGACTATATTGTTTGAATCACTAAGTATACAACTCACCTCTAGTGTCAGTGTCACTACTACTTTCACAACAATGGGCATCTCTCAAGCATCGAGTTGGGGTCCTTTCAATTGGGTGGGTCCGTTATCTCTAACCCAGGAAAGGAATAGCGCGTCTGGAGTCGAGGTTTTCCAATCCGCCTCATTACCTTTCCATCGAGTGCGTGTCTCGTTACCCCTAACGAAGTATATCGAAGACTTGGAAAAGAACTCAACATCACTGGTCTTAATATTGGAACCCAACAAACCCCGCGATTCATCATCTTTACAAAGAACAAAAATCCTGCCAAACCTTCAAGGCGTGGTGTGGCGTGATGGTGATAATGATGCACAAAAGGGACCCAGATCGACATTCATTTTTCTTTCTTCGAGTGTAGACGTCGACATGGCCTCATGATCTCCCGAACTATGTTTGGCGAGACGTCAAAGCCACAGATAGAGGCTTGGTGGACTGAAATTCATTAAAGGACTTGCTAGTACTTCAATTGCTAAATCTCCTTCTCTGCGGACCATCAATTTAGAGAAACCTGCACCATGATTTATTTTTTTTTTACGGATTCCACACTTCTAGTCCGATGATAGAACGAGGACATCATCATCATCATCATCATCATCATCCCTATCAACCAAAAAAGAATGCTTCCTCTTTCCAACAACCCTTTTCCTTCTCACCGTAGGTTCCTGCCGTAGTGATGTAGACCAACCATACATCACATCATCCGAGTCGTCTACATCATCACTGGGGTTTTCCACAATTTCCACAACCTGACATTCACTCTCTTCACCACCCCGTGCAGGGGCATTTCTTTTCTGCCGAATGGAGGTCGAGAATCGGTTCTCTATAGTTCGACAGGAATGGTCCCCATCCAAGTCATCAAAATCAAAATCAAGGTCCACAACGGTCTTCTTCTGCTTTTCTTTTCCCTGACCCATCCAAGTACCAATACCTTGGGTGGTTACTTTCCGCTTCTTTGCAAAAGGCGTGTCTTGTGCGTCCTCAACCCTATCTTCAATATTCTTTTGTCGACGACGACGCACTTTGGGCGTTTGTTTGGATACTGTCATCTGTATCATCGTTCTCGTCGCTTCTTCAATGTTCTCCCGTGTCGTATGGATGAATCGATTGGCTAGCATACCAGGGACGATGTACACATTAGTCGAGTATGCCGTTTGCTGATACTCCTCTTTGAAATATCCCTTGATCAGAAGACGAATGATGAGGTGTTCAATCTCCTATTTCCGTTGGCGGCCAATCAATCATCATCACCTCCGGCATCCAATAACAAACAAAACACCACTCACATCCCTCGACAAATCAACCGTACCACCCGCGATATCATCCAGTACCAAAGCCACTTTTTCCTTCCCTTTTCGTTTCCCATGCGACACATCAAAAGCACCACCCCCAACGTTCCGCGCCAAGCCTGCCAACATGTTCACTGTGGCCTTTCCACCACTGTTGTGAATGTAATTGGCAATTTGAAGCAGCTGCCAAGAATAAAGCGATACATCTTTGGATTCGATAGTTTCCGGAGGACGAGTACAATTGTCACAGTGACCACAACGTTCAAGTACATCTTGATCTTCAGTGCTCCACGATGAAATCGACATATTGGATGAATGCGAGAAGTACCTTGGGAAAAAAAAAACAGTCGTCAAATTTCAAAAAACGTCGACGAGAAGAGAAATAACGACCACAAACTTGGCAAATTGGATCTTCCGACATTGTTTAAGGTCTTCAGCGAAATCAAGCATAGCATGCACTGGATCATATAATATAAATATACATGTAATGACAACCATAACAACCAAGATCCCACCGGCTCATTGAGATACGCACGTTTTTCGGTACCGGACTTGTCATGGAAAACCATGGAGCTAATCGTTGATCCATCTTGCGGACGATAGTATAATACGCAGTCGGCGTCTTTTCCATCTCGACCTGCTCTTCCGGATTCTTGATAATATCCCTCGAGCGATTTCTGCCATGTCAAGCGTCAGATTCAAACAAAGTCAAAAGCATGTCCATCCACCCCTTACTGACCGACATCTAAGACAAGGCTCACTCAGGTTCCCAGTCCTCAACTATGAAACGGAAACACACACAGAGTGATGCAACACAAACCGTACATCTCCTTTATCAATACCAAGTCCAAATGCTAAAATCAACCTCATTTGTCAAAAAAAAAAAGGACAGCAAAATGCATGATAGAGAGAGAACTGAACCTACCAATTGTCGCGCAAACCACTTTGACCTTGCCTTCGCGCCAAGCCTGGTGCAATTCGCTTTTCTCATCTCCTTGACGATCAGCATGGTAAATCCCAGTTCTGATTTTTCCATCACTCAGTTCTCGCAATTCCTGAGCAACTTTTTCTGAATTCTATAGAAAGAAATAAAATCAAACAAGGGCTCAGTCAAAAAAAAAAAAGCACTCACTTTTTTTGACAAGCAGTATACTATTCCAGAGTCGTTGGGATGATGTTCAAGAATGTAATCAACCATTTCTTTCGTGACATCTGATGCTTTTGACGGTTTTGGTACAACGCAATAGTGCAGATTCTTTCGGTAAAGCGGTGAGAAAAAGTAAACCGTGCCAGACGGTTTGGCATCTAGAAATGGATTAGCTAAAATCAATAAATCGAGTCATAACGCACTTCGCCCATCAACAATATCAGGAAGGCGTAAGGTTTTCAACAAATCCTTGAGAACAAGAGGAGGACACGTTGCAGAGAGTGCCATGATCGGAACCGAGGGTAACATCTGACGCAATTGATGAAGCTTCTGATAATCAGGCCTAACTTGGGGTCAGTCATGAATGACGTAAAGAGAATAAATCAACATTGGTCATACCGGAAATCATGTCCCATCTGAGAAACGCAATGCGCTTCATCAATAACAACACGAGCCAACTTACCACTCGTCATTAATTTCTGCAGCAACATAACGAACTGGGTGTCCTTGGCTAGCTTTTCAGGCTGTATATATATACGCATTAACCCACCATCGTCGGGGGGGGGGGAACGGAGGGTTCAAACTGACCGTGATGTAACATAGTTTGATTTCTTCTTCTCCCGGTTGAAGTGGTCGTCGCTCAGCAAGCGTCATTAACTGTCGAGTGATCTCTTTCTTCTGAGCCAACGGCGTTGCTCCCGTCAACGCAACCGCATTGACTAAATAAAATAAAAACAATGGAAGAGAGACAAAATGCTTTTTTTTCAGACATTGGGATTTCGCTGAAATGGATTTTGTTTAAAAAAAACACTCACTTCCGTGTCCCTGCAGATGTAAAATCTGGTCTGTGATGAGGGATATCAAGGGTGATATGACAAGGGTACATCCAGGAGTGAAAAGTGCCGGAAGTTGATACGTGAGGGATTTTCCACCCCCCGTGGGCATGACGACAACGATATCTCTTCTATCCATGTTGGCATTACAAATTCTAGAGAGAGAGAGAGAGAGA
>JAJOHK020000905.1:0-18064 GCA_022457215.2 Leucocoprinus gongylophorus
GCTGCTATAACAGATAACAGCTCCTATTAGATATGAGTTTTGATCATGTGATGGAAACAGATTACACATAGACTATTAATCTTTTGTATATATACCTCTATATCTGAGAATTAGATCTTAGACTTAAAAACATCAATTATTCCTGTTGATACTACTTATCACTTATTATTATTATTTCCTTATAATGAACCTCTGAAACACCATTAAGTTCAAGCATTACAATCAGTAAGTAGCTTATTTGTAATACTCTAGCCATAGTTCTTGTCTGTGATCAATAAACATTCAGAGGTATTATTCTAACTTTTAGTTTATCTACTCTATCTGACCATCTTTTTGGGAGTAAAAGACCATTAACAGTTTTGTCTTGATTTCTAACATTTTATTGAGCTCTTTTATCAGCTTTGCCACAAATTGTATCCATTGTCTAAGATAATACTTTCTAGTAGCCTATGCAACTTTTACATATAGTCCTGGAACAGTCTTACTAACCCCTCTACTAATATCTTCTCTGTTGTTGTAATAAAGTACATTATCTTCAAGATATATGCCTATAGTTTTTCTAGCACTTTATTTGTCCTTAGCTTTCCTACTGGTTTTTCAGTTTGATTCTTGTTTTGTTAGCATACATTGTAACATTCTATATACTTTTTACTTCCTTAGTGGCCCCTGGACACCAGAAGTTTTTTTTATTACTAACTCAAATATTTTCCACTGTCTTTTGTGTCCAGCCATCAGAATATTATAGTATAGTCAGATGACATCTGTTCTCAACTCCTTATCTCTTGAAAATACACCTCTTTTCTTTCTTTAACATAACTTTATATTTCTCCCAACACTCTTTATCTCTTAGTACTTTTATTTTCCTCGTATATCCAGCCCTCTATCAATATTTCTCTATTGTGGTAACCACTTTACCAAGACAGTTAGTAGTCTTAGATTTGGAATCTTATGGAATTATAAGAGAATTTAACAAGGAGTCCCCACTGTATTCCTATACTATATATACTACTATATATCTGGTTTATATATTAACTATGGGTACAATATATGTATTATACAAGGTTAATATATAATAGCTATATTTATTGTTCTAGCATATTTTAGTTACTATCATGTGCTCTATGACATCATACCATGTGACATGTCAAGTAATGTCATGATCACATATCATTTATTATCCAAAAAGAAAAAATGAATAAAAATAAAATAGTAGGTCCATAGTATACTATGATACTCTTCTTTTTCCACCACTATTACTTCAAACCATGCTAGTTTCAACAACCTCTTGTCTTCTCTTGTCTTTGTTATTCTTTTTCACTTCTATTTCCCAATCTGATCTTTTGCTCAATTTATACTCTTTTCTGGGATATTTTTCATAATGAAGTCAAAACTACATAGGTATAGGGCCTACTTAGCTTGTTTTTGGTTCAACTTCTAGTTTTTTATGAAAATTTGATAATCCATCCATATCTCAAATTCTTTCTTTTCTCCCTTGCATTATAATAGTATATCTGGATAACATCCTTATTTTCACCCAAATCTTTGAAAAGCACCACAAAGTAGTATGAAGAGTGTTAGAGGTTCTAGCTAAGCACAAATTGTTTCTCTACCCTGAAAAATGCAAATTTAATGAGTAGTAGAAAATACTTTTATGCTTTTAGATATCTTATTACTACTAGCATGTCTTTGTTGTGAATCTCATAGTTTCTTTCTGCTTTATTTAGCAACATGGAGATAAAAGCTACTGGCTTTTATTTTTCATTCTCACATTTTATTCATAGTACCTCTCTTATTACATAGTCTAAGATATCTACTTCTATCCTTAGTTTTCTGCCCAGATCAGATGCTACTAATACTAGTTCTGTAATAAAGATGTACTTCAGCCCCTTGAATGCCTTCTCTTGCTCTACTCCTCAGTTCCACTTCTTTTTCTTCTTGACTAGCTTATATAAAGACTTTCTCATCTTTTCAAAGTCTTTAACAAACTACTGATAGTAGTCTAATAGGTTCAGGAATTTTTAGATATCCTTGACACATTAGAATCTTAGCTACTCTAGCACTCCCTTTATCTTTTTCTTCTCCCTTCTTACTCTATATACTCTTAGCTTTGCTCCTAAGAACACCACATTTCTCAACTTCCACACACACACTTCTAACTTTATATAGAGATTGTTAGCTTTCATTTATTTTAACACTTTTTCCATTATATTATCATGCCCTTCTTCCAAGTCTGTACCTACTAATACATTATCTATAAACTTACACTATCTTTATTAATCAAACCTCTAAGAATATCATTTATTATCATATAAAAAGTGACTGGCAAATTTGTCAATTCAAAGAACATTATAACTGGTTCATACAATCTCATAGGGATCATAGATGTAACCTTCCACTCATCTTCTTATTTTATCCTTATATTATTATACTCCTACCTCCAGTCCAACTTCATGAATGCCTTGTTATCTATAGTGTATATCAGGTCCAATATTAAAGAAAGAGAGTAATTATTTTTATAGTACAACTATTTACATAATGGTAATCCTATAATTCTTTGCTTTTCCATTCTTTTTTCATACAAAGAATACTAGTAATGTTTGGAGGGACTTTAAAAGACAGATATGTTGTGGCAACTACTAGATACACAGTCTAATAATAGCACAAGCAGTAAATCTCACAGTTGGAATATCTAGTGGGGAACACAAGTTGTGTATTCACAAGAGAACTCAACAGGGAACCACAACAGTATTCTACTGACTATTTATATAAAGTCCTCATGGTCTGTGCTACGGCTTCTCTACACCTACCCTAATGTCCATGCTCTGTCCTCATGTCCATTACTTATCCACCATACATCTTCCTCAAGGCCACTATGCCATGTCCATATGCCCTGACATCATACTCTTTAATCTCTGTCATACATGTGTGTACCATGTGTACACCATAAGGAACCCATGTTCCTTAATATCATCCTAACCCTAGATTCTTCCTGATTCTTCTAGACCCTAAGTCATTCTAGACCACTCTAGACTTCTCTAGGCCTATAACATCATGTCATGTGACTTCCTAGTCATGTGACCTCTCTTCTCTCATTGTAGACTAATAATATAACTACTACTATCTATATCTTATTTCTGTCCTAACCCTAATTCTAAAATCTGTTTACACTTTTGTCTTATAATAAGATGTATTATTGGCATGACATCTAGTTTGAGATCTATTACATAGTTCCAAAGTTTTCTTATAAACATTCTCTTCAGCTTCTTTTTTCTAAACACCTTTAGAAATTTATGTAACTTTTAAATATCATATTCTTCACTTCTTTCACTATTAGTTTTTTTGCATTTCTTTTTCTTTCTATTGCTTATCTCAGGTTCTTTTTATCTTATACTTTTAATTTTATTATTCTCTGTATTTTTTAGTTTTCTTGAGTACCTTTGTGAATTTGCCACATAGTAGTGGATACCTTGACAATTTTATTTTTCTAGTTCTCCAGTTAATCTTTGGGTTATGTTATAGCTTGAATGTATGAACAGACTTTAGGGTTAGAGTTAGAACAGAGTAAAGATATTGTAGTAGTATTCTATTAGTCTACAATGGACAAATGGATAGGAGATGGGCATGTGACCTGGAAGTCATGTGACAAAGGCTAGAACAGTCTGGAAGGATCAGGAAGAGTCTAGAAGGAGTTAGGGTTAGAGATGATGTCAAGGGACATGGGTTCCTCATGGTGTACACATAGTGTACACATGTATAGTGGAGATTAAAGGTATGACGTTAGGGCACATGTAGGAAGCATGGTAGCCTTAAGGAAAACATATGTGGATGAGTAATAGGACATGAGGTAGAAGCATAGTGGATGGACATGAGGTAAACACATTGTTGTAGCATGGACCATGATGTAGTAGTATATATAGAGAAGCAATACAGCAAGGGCTCCTTGTCGAGTTCTCTTGTAATTCTCCCACTTTTTACTTGATAGCCCATTGGAAAGCTTTGCTTGTTGTAAGATTATTTGTCCTTGAGTGACGAGTGGTTGCTACAACAGGTTGTAGATTACTAACTAGAGCATTTATAGAATCATATCTGTCCTCCCTAAGTTATATATACTCATTTGTACATATTTTATATACCTCTTATAGTATATGTTGACTTCTACTTCATAGGTCACAAACTTGCTAACATTGTTCATTTCATCCATATTATATACCTATACCAGTTTTCTCATTTTAAAGCCCTAATCTTCTGCAAACCTCTAGTTTATGAACAATCTTGTTTCTTTGCTATCTAGCAATACTCTTATTACTACTTCTTCATGGATGTTCACACTACTTTTGAAGTAATTACAAAAGAACTTGATAGAGTTTCTAAGACTGATGGTCCATGCTCTACTAATTTAGCCTACCCTAAGTAATCATGTGTTTTTCTTAAGATCAACATATATAAAATATATTGTATAACATTATTACCTTAGAACCTTTTACACTCTTTTGTTATAATATATAACAGATATATGACATAGAGTCATGTAGTGTGACTGTTTGTAACTGTTTGACCATGATATCATGCTAAACTCTAATTCTAATAAAAATAAAAATAAACCAATAAAATTAAATTAAAATAAAGTTTAATATTCATAACTCTGACATTATATCCTAAAAGAACTATTACTCTTGTTAAACAAGATTTGTTATAAACTCACAGATAGAAAAATAATTTTATAATTTTTAACTCTTTTGTATTCTTAATTAGGTTCTTTAGTTTGTTTTAGTTCTATTTATAGTGTAGTTTTATTTAGAATAATTACATAATGATGATTATAAGTAATAGAATATTCTAGAAAGTTCTATAGTTTTCTCTTTCTCTCTCTCTTACTACTATCTTGAATAATAGTGCCTATCAGAGACACTAGGAATAAATCTTCAGCTTCTAACAGTTCCAACTCAAACATGGCTTCAGTTATCAATGACATTGATATAGTTAACAACTGTATTGCCAATAATATCATTTTTAATAGCAGCAATAGAAATGACAAGGTGAGAGGTCATACTTTTGTACCTAGTGCAATTAGTTCCTGATTTATTTTGAGTTCCTCCTTCCTTTAATAAGAGTGAGGAGTTATACTTGGTTTGGATGCAGAGAGAAAGTGATAATATGGTTCAAGACAAGCCTACCACTACATCTGACAGCATCCAGCTCAAATATACATCTCAAAGTATGCAAAACCCAAATATCAGCAAGACAACTAACATCCCTTTAAATATGAGAATTGAATATGGGCACAATGTTGTACCAACACATGTCAATACAACTACAGATAGTAACAGTGATATATTCAACATCAATTAAGCTCTAGACCCAGACTCTTAGGATAGCAAGTTCAGGGCTATTTCCCTACACAGCTCCATAAAACATCTTGGACATCAAGAATATTAAGGAATTGCTTTCCAAAATGGAGAAATATATCCTTGGTAAAGGCATTGATGGTAGTAAGGCTAACAATAATAAAAACTTCAAAGGTTTAGGCAAGATAGTATAAAGGTTCATTACAGCTCTCTATATATCTCAATGAGACAATTTAATTGTTGATAGCACCAATAGATCTTTTAGGAATACTGTCAAATTGAAGTTCAGCCCTCAAGTAGCAAAGGAAGCCACCAAATCTAAGAACTCAAACATATCACATTCCTCATATATTTTCTTCCTCCCTTCTCCCATCCTGGCAAAATCAGCTAAGGAAATAAATGAAATCTCAAAATATTTCGGAAAACAACAACTCACTAACTATAGACAAAAACCCTATATGCAAGTATCAGCAAAACAGTCTAACTCCACTAATGTTGCTAGGGAGATGCTTAAAATCAAGAAAACCTTCCCTAACCTCCAAAAAAAAAAATTGAAATTGTTTAAAAAATCATTAGTGGTCAGGATAAACCCAAGCTGAAAATCAGTATAACTACCAAAGGCTTCTCACACAAACAGATCATTGTTCTAATGAAAGGTAATAATGCTAACAACTTTATCAAGGATTTGAGTATGCATATCATCAACATCAACTGAACTCTGAAGAACATCAAATCCAACGTTATGGTGGATTATATTTGCATTGATAGTAAAGGCATTGTCATGACTACTAATAGCATTGTCTCTCCCTTAGACCTCCAAGCTATGAAAAAGTACATTAAAAGCACATCTAGTGTCAATACCAACCAAGTTCAATTACTATGATTATCTCAATCCAAATCATACCTAAAGATTGTTGGCATTCCCTACTTGTCTAAAGTCACCAACACTTACATCATATCAGAAGACACTGAGAAAATTCTCAAGAATACCTATATCTTTAACAACATCGTCTTAGCTTCTAAACCCAGAATAATCAAGATCTCCCCAAAATCTGACATAGCCATCATATGAATTGACATTTGGGATGCTCAAAGTGGCTCCAAAGCTAAATTCCTCATTAACTGAAAGTTCAATATAAGAAGATTCATTGTAACTGTTTGTGGTGCTAACATGAACCCATGTATCACCTAATACAAAAATTGCTGGAAATGAGGCCATACTGCAGGCATTTGCAGAATCCAAAAGACAAAGTGTGTCAAATGTAACAGCCTGCATTAAACCATCTACCACAGAGAATTCACATGGTGTTATAAGGCCAACAACAAAATCATCCCTCCCAGACTTGAAATGAAGAAGGGTGAACTCTGCTCCTATTCCTTTAAATGCTCTAATTGTAAAGGTAAGCATCAAGCCATTTCTACAGACTGCCCATTCTAGAAACATCATTTCAATAAGGAATGACATAGCAAGGAATATGCCAAGTTACATGAAAACAACAAGAAGTCAATTTGTTCATCTGTGAATGCCAGCAAAATATGATTTGTAAAGATCTCAAAATCTTTGCTTAAAACATTTGGAAAAACTCTCTTCTTATCAACACCATTCTAGAAGTCAATTCTTCCTTTAATATCATCTTCATCCAAGAACCCTCTTGGTCCTCTATTTGTTCCATCCCTAGCTCATCAAATTGGGAGAGAGATACCCATGTTGGCATGGTAAACCATCCCAACTAGCTAACATTTGTTAGACCCAACACCACCAAATCTGACTACCCCAAGAGTTGTCATCTACATCAACATTAGACTCTCTTCCTTTTGGTTCTCTATTCACAAAGACATTATTAACCACAGAGACATTCTTCTTACCTCTTTCTTTAATAATGGAGAACTCTTCTGGCTAATGAACATATATTCTAATGCCTCTTATTCTGCTTTAAAGCATCTCTAAAGGATGCTAAAGTTAACATTCAAAATTTCCTTATCATGACAGGCAATTTTAACATCAGGGATAGCTTATGGAATCCCTTCTTTTTGCATCATTCATCTATTAGCAATGATTTAATCATTATAACAGACTTCTTTAATTTATAATTGTTGGTCCCTACTAATCAAATTCTCACTAGATACACAGACAATATTAATGATTCAAATTTGACCATCGATCTTGTGTTTCTCTAATGTAACTCATCTGCCCTCAACAACTACTTCATTCATCTCAAGTGGTGCCTCTCATCTGATCATGCTCCCTTAACTGTCACAATCCCTATTTCAGAGGAGTTCATTAATACATGTAAAAGCACTATCTGGAAAGATAGCACTAAAGAAGCTCAGTTTGTAAAGAATACTATCAATGTTATCAAGAATCTGAATGTCTTGAATCTCTTGAACATTCATATGCTAGAAAATATTGTCAACAACTTCGCCAAAAACATAGATAATGTATGGAACAAAAATGTAAAACTCACTAACATCACATAGCACTCCAAGAGTTGGTGGGATGACAACTATAATAGTGAGCTCAAAAAATATAGATTATTGAAGAGTCTAGAGGACTGGAAATCCTTCTGCAAAACTGTAAAGAATACCAAAAGGATGTTTTTTGACCTCAAAATCATGGAAATAGCCAACAAAAAACGAGGACCATAGGAGTTCATGAATTGGGTTAACAAAAAAAACTCCCTACTCCTGAAGCTATCAAGTTCAACAGTCAACTGTGCCTTGAACTGGATGATTTTTGGCAAGTATTACATTCTATGTTTAACATAACTCAACATTTCTATATAGAAAGTGATGTATTAGAAGAACTAGGGTTATACTTGTCCTTATCCTGGACTTATTTTGCAGAAGAAGAGTTCACCAACTCTTTACTCAAATGCAGCAATTCTTCCACTTGAGGACCTGACAAATTGTCATGGAGACATCTCAAAATTATCCTCAAAGATAGTATATGCTTAAGTAACATTGTCTCCATTGCAAACACATGTATCAAACTGGGCCACTAGCTATCACACTTCAAGATCTCTTCAACTATTGTTATCCCCAAGCCCAACAAAGTGTCCTATGACTTGCCCAAGCTGTTCAGACCTATTGTCCTCTTAAATACACTGGGAAAACTCATTGAAAAAGTCATCAGTAACAGAATCCAATTTCATATAGTCACTAACAATTTCATACACCATAGTCAAATTGGCAGTCTCAAATTCAAATCCACAATGGATGTGGGTATTACACTAACCCATTTCATTTGCATGGGATGGATGTTGTAGCAACCACTTTATCACAATGACAAATGATCACACAAGCAAGTAAATCTCAGAAATGGATATAATGTGAGTAGTTCACAAGAGAACTCAATGAGGAGCCTCTTCTTAATTAGAGTCCTATTTATACAAAGTCCTCATGGTCTATGCTACTAATAATTAACCCTGCCCTTATGTCCATGCTCCTTCCTCATGTTCGTCTTAAGATCACTATATTGTATATATATGCCCTGACATCATCTTCTAGATCCTTCCACTACCTTCTAGGCCTATGACATCACATCATGTGACATGTCATGTGACTGCAGTGTCACATGCCTCTTCATTATCCAAAAGAAAAGAAAAAGAAAACAAAATCTCTATAAAGTCAGAAAATAAAAGAAAAATAAAATAAAAATTGTTCATGTCCAAAGCATCCCATAACAATGGGTCAAGAACATGTTAAACAGCACCCTTGCCTTTGATATTACTTAATTTTTTCCATCTCTTAATCATCACCTCCTTTCTCTCATTCTCAAGAAAGCAGGTTTGGATTCACTCATGATCCAATTTTTCTAGTTATTTTGTCAATAGAAGTATGCAATATGTTTGGAACTGTTTTCCTTCTCATTTTGTTGATGTTAAAGTCAGAGTGGGCCAAGGCTCAGCCCTATCCCCTATTCTTTCAGCTTTATACTTAGCTTCTTTTCTTCACATTCTAGAAAAATATCTTAAAAATCTCAACCTTCAGATTTCTTTACTTTCTTTTGTTGATGACAGCTTGCTTATTACCCAAAGCAAGTTGTTTGAATCCTCTAATGCTTATCTTTTCTGTAGTTACATGTAGCTCTTAATCTTCTTACTAAATTTGGTCTTTAGGTTGAACATTCAAAAACTGAAGTCTTTCACTTCTCCAAGTTGTGAGGGGTCTTCAACCCCCCTCCCCTTAACCTCACACCCTCAGATAGTCCAAGTTTATCTCCCAAGGATTCCTAGTATTACCTCATTTTTATATTTGACAGGAAGCTTTCTTTCCACAACTATATAGACTTCTATGCTAACAAGGCAATTTTAACAATGAAATGCATGAAGATTCTTAGTAATTCTACTAGATGTTTGAACCCTTGTCAAAAATGCCTCCTCTACAGATACTGTGCCATGCTAATTACTCTCTATAGCTTCTAATTACAGTACTACAACAAAGCCCCTCTCTCCTATCTCTTGAAGATTATAAACAAAATGCAAAGAAGAGCAGCCTTGTGGATAGTAGGTGGCTTCAAAATGTTTCTATTGATGGGTATCAAAGCCATTGCCAGCCTTATTCCTATTAACCTTCACTTACAAAAAATTAGAGGTAGATCTCAACTTAGGGCATATTCACTCCCTTCCAACCACATCCTATGCTCTCTCATAAGCCCAAGTATTGAATTCCTTCCCCATCAACACCCTCTTTTGCTCAACTCCTTAACAAGAAGACAATGTGGTCTTACCAAAGGCTACTTAGTAGACATAGAAAATTATTTCAACAAGGTTTTTTCTTCCTTTAATCCTATCAACTCAGAATTGTTCTCTGGTTATAGAATCATAGACACTCATGCTGATTGCTTCTCTTTCCATCCATTTAACAAGTAAGTTAGTCATAACATCAAATCTTGTGTTCAAGAACTCAACAAAATCACCATTGAATCATTGGACAACCCATCAACTGCACTTATCATAGCAGATGCTAGCATTAAGAACAATATTGTTATATACATTGCTTACATTCATATTTGGGATAAACCCATCATGAAAACCCTTCATCATGCTCTAAATGTCACAAGTACCAAAGCTGAGCTTGTTGCAATTAGATATGGTATCAACTAAGCTACTAGCATCAATAATATATCCAAAATCATCATTGTCACAGACTCAATCTACACAGCAAAGAAAAAATTTGACCCATCCTCCCATCCCTTTCAAAAAATACAGTTTCCATTCTAAAAGAGCTTTGCTCTTTCTTCTATTGTCATCCAGAGAACCACATCAAGTTCTGGGAATGCCTAAGTTGCTACAATTGGCACCTCTACAAAGTTGTTGACATTGAAACAAAATTCCTCAGGCCAACTCCTATCTTTCCAAATAAACTTTCCTAAGACTTTAGTAAGAAACTCAAATATGATAACCTTGCCAATAAATGGATAATGACATTTCAAGCATCTAACCTGAAGGATGATCACTTCCTTGACCTCTGTTACAAATAATACCTTCTGGATACAGCATGGACTTGAGCAAAGGGTAATGATAACATGATCAGCTGTGCCACAAATATCTCAGTCAGCACCTCATGTAATAGGTGCAATATTCTTGCTCTAGCCTCATATACAATAAACATTTACCTTATGGGATATCAGTATATATAGCATAGATATTACTTTGTTTTACACTTTACCACTTATAACATTTCTTATCTTCTTCTTAAGTCTTTGCCTAAGTGCAATCTGAGCTCTAGCTTAAGGTTGTAACAACCTTATTAATGGAGACAATAATCTGCTCAAACCATCTTACATTAAAGGAGGCCTATGGCTCCAAAATATCAACCACTCTAACTCTCTTTATACAAGAGTTACTAGAGCAATTACTAATTACACACCAACAGGTGAATATAGACTTAGATTCTTTCCAAACAAAGAATTTAGATGTTTGTGCAGTCAATACCCCATTGAATCAAGATGACATATATTACATAAATGTAGAAGATATAGCAAGTACTGGAATCTGAAAAGAGATTCTATCAATTATTTTATTATGTTCCTCGAACAAAACCCTAATGAATTTGCTTTCTCAAATGCTATTACTTAGTTTGCTATAGGTATATCTTGTAGTCATATACCCAATAGTTTTCTTCCTTTTTCTTCTTTTCTTTTATTTATTCCCTTTTCTTTCTCTACTCTCTATGTAGTTCTGTCTGCATTGTATGTAGTTATGAAGTAGCTACCATAGTCTATCCTTATGCTCTGTGTAATAAATTGTTGATTTAAAAAAAAAGAAAAAAAAGAAGTTCTATAGTTAGGAATATGCTAGGATTAGCTTAGTATAAAGACCAAGTGTAAAATCTACAAAAGTAAACCATTAATCTAATAAGAATTCTATTGAGTTTTCTTTTTAAATACACACTTATAGTTTTTAAGTCTAGTCATCAGCCTAATAATATAGTTGTTAATAGCAGAACTCAATACTACTCATTGATAATCTCTTGTTAAGATTAGGGTTAGAGTATAATGAAATCAGCATAATAGTTGGAGAATTACTTCTAACTACTATTTTATTTTATATAAACTCATTAGATACTATTGATATATATGCCAAAACATGCTGAAAATAGCATCATCAATAAGTAATAAGTAGTAGATAAGTATACTACAGAGCTAATTATAAAGATAAGGCTATTGTTATTCTTTTCTCTTATATTATATATAAAAAATGGTAATAGTTGGGTATTGACTTGTTGGTACTCTATAAATAGTGACAAACTTATTTATAAAGTATTACAAATTACTCTTAGCTTACTAAGCTATATTTATGCTCTAAGGACTGTTAACAAATTAAACTCACACCTCTGAAAAAGAAAAGTTATTTTCTATAAAGAATACTAATAATATATTAAGCAGTAATACTTATCTTAGTAAGTTTTTCATACATAGACTTATGTAGTTATGCAATTCTCCTTCTTTCCATCACTATGAGTCTGCTTAACACCTATAAGATTTTGGTTAGTATTAGTATTAAGACTTAAATCTAAAAATTTAGAACAAAAAACCACTCTTATATTGAGTAACATAAGAAAACTTGATAGAGTTTCTAGTACAATCTAGTCTATCTTATATACTACTAAATATAGTCTATATATAGGCTGTAACTATCCTAAAGTCCATGTACTTTCTATAAGACTAATATACTATTGCCATATTATATAATATCACTTGTTTTAAATTCTTCTATAACATTTTCTGTGTTATATGATCATGTAGCATGTGACTGTAATATTTGTAATAATCTTGTGACATGTGTTACATCCTCATCATGCTTTGTGACATATGTGTTGTCACATCTCACTTTATTATCTCTGTCTAATAAAGAAAAGAAAAGAAAAAGAATAAAATAATTAAATCTATCCTTTATAACTCTAATAGTTAGAAAATTATATATAGTTAGTATGTAACATGTATATGATAAGGTAAGTACTTACCACAATAAATAACTAGTTTAGCACCTATTATTAGTTTTGGACTTTAAGCTACTCTATCACTTTTACTTAATATACTCTAAAATTTTTATAGGCTCCTTGGTTTCCTTATGAAGGAACTACTAGTTATATATCAATTTCATTGCTTGATAATCTCTTTTCTCTAGAATAATCTTTCTTCAAAGTGAAGTGAGATCAATAAGCTATTGAGTCTTTTTCTTAGTAGTAAGAACTTACTAATTGAAAAGACTAAGTTTATCTAGTTATAAGTACTGACTGTATATCCTTCTACTGACCCAGTCACTTATAAAGCACAACTTTTTATCATACTCTGCAAACCAAATCAGAAAGGAATAGACTAGCTTATATTTTATTTCAGTAATAGCTAAATGTAAATCTATAGGCTTATTACTAAAGAATAGAGTATGCAAAGCCTTTATCCAACCTATCTTCATTTGTTCTGCTAACAACTAAATGTTGAAGAAATCTTAGAATATATTATATTTGCTTTTGAGAACAAGTATGTCTAATTTTGTATGCTTATTATTACTAAAACAAGTATTTTAGTATACTTAGTAATTTTCTTATAGCTAAAAAGCAATTAACATGGGTATCAAAGCTGAAAGTGGTGGACTCTAATTATTTTTATTTTTATTTTTATTCCTATTTTCTTTTTGATTTATTTTCCTTTTATTCTATTTTTAAAACTAGAGTTAGAATTAGAGTGATAAGATCATACTATCATACAATTAGTCACATCAGATGACACAGTCACAGTATAGTCACAAGTCACAAGATGCATAGAAGGATATGGAAGGTTCTAGAAGAATGACATTATATAACATGTGTAACATATGTTAATCTTAAGATGAACACATAACTGTTTAGGGTAGGCTAGAAGTAGTTAATACAGACTATGAGACTTTAGTATATAAGGTAGACTATCCTATATAGAGTTCTCTATCAAGTTCTCTTGTGTTAACCCAATATAAGATTCATTTCTTTGACCAACTCTAAGATCTTAAGATCTTAATAATGAAGAAATAGTCTCTTACAATATAAATATCTATGACTTCTCTATATATGTCTATATATATATCATACTATGAACTAAGAGTGACTACCTAACTTAATTTTTTTAAAAAGATTTTTTTCTTTATATAAATAGAGTAAGCTGTAATCTAGAGAATATGTCTAAAGTAGTTTAGTAGTTTTCTATATAATTGCTATTATAACAACATGTTTTTGTTAAAGAACAATATCATATTCAGAAATATTATATAAATGTCTGATGCTAACCATTCTATTGTGTAGTTATTAAAAATAATACTGTTTTCTAAGAAACATTTCATATTCCACTCATTTGTAGGATAAATAAGACTAAAACAGTTATCAATATATCTTCTGTAAAAAGATATATCAAAATATGAGTTAATACTATTAGAGTAACTGACAAAAGTCCACAGATTTCATGGAGTTTGCTCCAGAAGAAACCTAAGTCTATTTTCTATAGTGTATACTATTAAGACTTAAGCTCCAGAGGTTGAAACAAAAGACTACTCTTATATTGAGTGATATAAGAGAACTTAATAGAGTTCCTGCTACAAACTAATCTACCTTATATATACTTTGATTATGGTTCATACTATGTTAAATCTAGTCTATTCTAAAGTCCATGTATTATCTATAAGATTAATATACTATTGTTATGCTATATAATATTATCTGTTTTAGAATCTCTTATGACTTTTCCTATATTATATGATCTTGTAACTATGACTATAACACAGTGTGACTACCCTGTGACATGTGTCATACCTTTGTCACATTTGTGATATATAGCATTACATCTCTATTTGTCTTTTTCTTTCAAATGAAATAAAATACAATAAAAATAAAAGAATGAAAATAAATATTCTAAGTTTACTATTTGCAACCCTGATATATATCTAGTAAGAACTCATCTCCAGAATAAACCTAAGAGAACAAAATAAGATCTTCTAGTGTAAGAAAGTAAAACAATAGATTTCAATTATTTTATTTTATTTTCATTTTCAATTATTATATTTTTTTATTTTTAGAACTCTGAGGTTAGGGTTAGAAGTGATTGGTCACACTGTCACATTGGTCACATTCAATAGTATGGTCACAATATTGATCATAGGACTTGAGAGAAGAAAGATTCTAGAAAAAGTAACATTATACAACATGGATAACACATGGTCATTTAGAGTAGGGTG
Organism: Leucocoprinus gongylophorus; assembly: GCA_022457215.2. Taxonomy (NCBI): domain Eukaryota; kingdom Fungi; phylum Basidiomycota; class Agaricomycetes; order Agaricales; family Agaricaceae; genus Leucocoprinus; species Leucocoprinus gongylophorus. The sequence goes on from JAJOHK020000905.1 coordinate 15,050, forward strand.
CACAGTAGTTAGCATGGACCATCTGTATAAGTATATAAGGTAGACTACTTTGTAAAGAGCTCTCTATTGAGTTCTCTTGTATTTTCTCTAATACAAGAGTTTGACCTTTATTTCACTCTAAAGATTTAAGGTTATAACATCTAGAGGTAACATCTCTGCTAAGTACTTTGGAATACATTTCAATCTATCAGAACAATGCTGATCAAGCTAAGAATAATAGTATCTAGATAGTTAAGCACTTTAACAGAAATATCCAGAATAATATTCAGAAATAGCAAATACTTGTATAATAATAACAGAGATATAGAAGGATGCTTAGAAGAGTGCTAGCAGTAATTTAAATAAGGTCAGAGTAGTACTTGAGTGAGAAAAACCAACTCTACTGTTTTAAGGTCAAACATTAAGCTTTGTAAACTCCAATGTTGAAGATTCAGAGTTTAGAGTTTGTTGTTCCCTTACATGTTCATCTTTATTCCAAAAATCTATTTGTGCATTGTCATCTCTTGGTAAGCATAGGCAAAAGTCTTGGATCTATCCTCCTTTCATTAGGATCATCTAAAATATTGCTAAAATGTTAGTGAACTTGAGTCAAGATTAGCATCATATTTTAGATGTTTAGATTCATCCTCACAACTAGAAATTCAAAACAAATGATTGAAGATAACCCTTAGGCAGAGAATCTTGCAAAATCAAGAAACATGTCTCAGAACCTAGAATCATGAGAAACTAATGTATGTGCTATCTTGTATTGAATATCTGGCTGCTGATGAGTGTAACAGTCAAGTACACCCAAAACTGGTAATTCCAGAAGCATTTCCAATGTAAGCATTATCTTTCATGTTATCTGTTCTGTGTACTGAGTATAATACTTGAAGCAAGTTTACTCTTATTACTGGCTGCAAATGTATTCTATAGTTGAAATCAAGAAAGATATGGCCTATACACTGACTTAATTATCAGCCTACATATTTATGGAACATATTAATTGACTATTCTTTTATCACATTCACTCTCAATAATTAATTTTTCTACATATATCTATTTGACCACAGCAGAGTTGTATCTTCTAGCCCAATTGATATTCATAATATAAGTGCTAGAACTATATTTATAAGAATCTCTGTTTTTCATTGCTACCCTTGCAAGTTGCTTAGTCATGATACTAAAATAGCTTGGCTGGAATCTATCAGTTGAAGTCTGGGATGGTGATTATATTGTTTTATTGTATCATGTAGAAATACAGCAGTTTGCATTAACTTACCATATTCCTTAGATCATTACTGTATTTGGTATGGCTTATTCAGCTTCTTCTGAATCTTGCCATACTTCTAACATTAATTAACACTAATGTTATATAATGATTCAATATCTCACAATATAGAATAAAAAATTACCATGGGAAAGAATAGTCATTTTTATGGAAGTTGTGTCATTAGAAGATTATATAAGTAAGAATAAACAGGTTTGATCTTTGTGGGGGCACAAGCAATATACTGACATCCTTCTTCAGGCTTTTATATATATGTAATAAAACAATTCTGGCAGCAGCTCCTCAAATTTGACAGTGGTGCACTAGGCCTTATGAAGTCTTTGCTTATGTCCAATAAAGATGTCAACAGAAATCAGAAATTTAAGCAAGAGCTGTAGTCAATACTATTTGATTTGTCATGCAAACCTTGATTTTTAGATAACAATGTGGGAATACTAAAATATATTCAGAAAAAAGTCTATGTGAACTCTGAATATAAAAAAATACCAAAGTTGAAGTATCTTAGAGATAGAGCATCATGCTAAAATCAAGGATTGTGTCAAAATCCCTTGACTGGGTGGAGGCAAGAGCCAACTATAATTAGATTGAAGTATAAAGTAAGAACCTAGTCTTCAGCTATAATCTTTTAGACATTAGTGTAGATAATGCTTAGAATGGCTAGATACATTATAACAGGATGCACAAATATGATTGAGTTTCTAAGTGGATTGCAAGGGGTATCTGATAGTAAGTTTGTTCTGAAGAGAAATTGTTCTATCTAATGTTCTATTCAAAATATAAGAAATATTACTATATAGCAATCATTCAATGAGATGTCAGTGCCAACAATATCATCAGCAACAATGAAGTAGGGCATTTGATTGATTTTGATTACAGCAAGATTACCCAGCAGTTTGAGCCTTAGATAAATAGTAATTACTAGAGGATCAGGAAATCTCTGTATTAAGTATTGCTCAAATACTTTGAAAAATCAGTTATATTGCAAGTAGAGAAGATGATGGGCAATTATGATCATACTCATAAGTATTTGAGTCATCTAAAAATAGATAAAGTGTATACTAGACTACTATTATTTAATGACTTGGGATAGCATAAAGAACCATATATATTCTCTTTCTAAGAAAGCCATTGGTTTTTCTTCTAGCTTTATAACATTTCTTTGTTTGATTTGTATTATACTAGATCTGATCATATCATAGTATATCCTTAAATACAAGTATCTGAGTCTTTCTAATCTTTGTTCAAATATCACATACATCTATGAGCTATATGTTGGGTACCTATTCTGTGCACACTGTAATCTATGATATTGAATCATTTATGTGAGTGTTGGGCTATTTGATTATCAGATACTCAAGACTGAAAGGAGTTTCAAGGGAAAAGATCCCAGTACTGAGGAAGGCCTTGTCAGTGTTTGTGTTATAGCGTAAGGATGTGGACAGACTTTGGCTAGGGTTAGGGTTAGCCGGACATAGATTAGATAGTATATTATTAGTCTACAACGGACATAGGGTTAGAGATAGGCACGTGACCTGGAAGTCATGTGATAGGATAGAGTAGTCTAGAGCGGTCTGGAAGGACTTAGGGTCTAGAAGGATCGGGAAGAGTCTAGAGTTGGAGATAGGGTTAGGAGTGACGTCAAGGGACATGGGTTCCTCATGGTGTACACATGGTGTGCACATGTACAGCGGAGATTAAGAGTATGACGTCAAGGCACATGTAGGAAGCATGGTAGCCTTATGGAA
>JAJOHK020000906.1:0-18041 GCA_022457215.2 Leucocoprinus gongylophorus
TTCCAATAGGTCATGGGCCGAGTAAATTTTTTTGATGAGTTTCTTGCCCTGGTGCTCATTTTACGAGTCGCGAATCAGATTTATTCTTTTTTCATTCATATTTGTGGAAACCTTTTGTAACATTACCATTTGCGGATAATTATGTAATGATCAGTCAAACCCCAACAGCTATATAAATGCCACCAGACAGATTGGACGAGACCCGGCAGAGGTCATCGATCGTCCCCGTCTCGCGTGCCACTACTCCGTCAAAGACCACGGAAATGTGTGACGAGCTTCATTACATGGCATCGGTGGACTCCGTCGTAGTCGCCTTTTCTGATCTATGAGATCTAGCATGGGCTAGGAGAAATACATGTAATCAATCAACATGGGAGAAGCCAGCAGGAAACTCAGTATCCTCCGTCGCTTGTCAGATCTTGGTTTACCTAGGAATACTGTATCACTGTACCTTCAAAGGGTCCACAATTCGATACTCAGTTTGTAAGCTCACAGAACCTGGGTAATCAGAGAATTGTTGTATATCTTTGGACCATTTTGCACATTACATTATATATTGTTTTTTTTGACTCCCTAATACTCATTCTCAAAAGGTTATATCCAACAAAAACACTTGCTCAAATTACCCTCACTAAATTCTTTCATTTTTACAATGTCTGCTTCCACTGGATCATCCCAGACTAGTGGCTATAACCAGCTATATGGCATCCCATCACTTAAAAATGATGGCAGCAACTTCTAGATATAGTTAAAGAATTTTTCTAGATATAGAAGTCCCGGATCTCTACTATTCTCAGAATCATAGGACTGATGGAGATTGTGGATAGCATAGACAAATGCCCTACAAATGCTAAAAAGGTTACAAATCTGTTAAGAAATCAATGATTGGAATCATTGAGATATAGAGGCTAAGGCTTAGCTTACACTGATTCTGAAAAAATGAACATTTTGTTACAGATATGAATGTATACCTAAGGTGTTAAGCCAAGTTTGGGAACTGCAAACTCAATCACTTGAGGTTGTACAGCTTTAGTGAATAAATCAACCACATTTTGACATGATGGAACATATATTAAAGTGATGAGTGAACCTTGTACTGCATCTTTAAGTCAGTAGTGTCACAAATCTAGGTGTTTCATGCATCTATGATGCTCTGGATTCTTAGAGATCTCAATTCCAGACTTGTTGTTGATAAAGAGGGTTGATACATGAGAAGGAGAACATCTAAATTCTGTTAAAATGTTTCTCATCTATTTGATTTCTTTACTAGCTTCAACAACTGCCACATATTCAGCCTCAGTACTGGATAATATAACAAAAGGTTGATGTTTTGATGACCATCTAACTGTTCCACTACATACTATAATTGTATAACCACCTGTAGATCAACCACTTTCTTTACAACTACTATGAGATACATCAGAATATGTTTGGAATAGTTCTGAATCATTACTTTCTTTGTATATAAGCTTGTAACTGCTAGTTCTTTTTAAGTACCAGAATAGATACTTCACAGCAGTCCAGTGGGCTGGATGGAGATTGTGGTTAAATCTTCCAAGGTAGGATACAGCATAAGCAATATCTGGTTAAGTATCAGATGCAGTTCACACTGGGGTGGAAGTCCACAGAATGGACTTGGAGATGAGTGGACTTGTGGAATAACCTTGGCTTTAGCTTATATGCTGCGCCATCTGTCTGCCACATGGTCGCAACTTTAGATGATAGGAAGAAGTCCAAGATGAGAGTGAGTGCTGATTGGTGTGTTGCCATTGAACACCAGAGATCAAGTTCAATAAGAGTTATCTTTGTCAATTATCAGACTAGTGAATTACAGTGTAACTACTAGTCTTATATATAAATGGATAGTATAGGAGATGTTCAGGGTTTCAGTGGTAAAGCCTCTATTACCCTGAACAGAGGTTTCAGTGTTGAGACACTGACAGGGATAACTCCATCATGGAAGACCGAGTTGAATAGGAGTATTTTCACCATAGAAGACAAAATACCCAGATGGTTGCAGCATTGCCATAAGACATGATGTGAAAAAGGTGGGCTTGTATGTTTTGGAGGTGTCTTCACTGTGAGGATGTAGTTTCTGGACAAGTAGACTTGCATATGACAGTATTCTCCCCTTAGGACTGAGCTTTCAAAGTTCTATTGAGTTTATTCAAAGTCTTATTAGGTTTATCCAAAAATTTTGTAATGGTACCTAGGTCAACAATACATAAACAGAAAAGGAAGTTTTTCACTCTTGTTTTTGTATCATCATGTCTTCCTCTGTCCCCTCTGACATTTTTTAAAATGATGCTGAAATGCTCGAGGAGCAATGCCATGAGATGCAGCGATGGCATAAGGAGGAGGAGCAGTCCCTTCTTCAATTGCAAGAGGCAGCAGAGGCCCATCATGCAGAGCGTGCAGCTTAGAAAGCCAGAAGAGAAGCAGAGGCTAAAGCTAAGGAAGAGGTCAAAAAATAGAGAATTGCAGAGGAGAAGAAGAAGTTGAAGTATATCTAATGACTCCAGGATAAGGTGCTAGAGGAAGAGGCTGCCCTATTGGAGGGGGCTGAAGGATCTCAGGTCATGGGATCCAAGTACAAGGAAGTCGCTGCTAGAGATGAGAAGGGACAATGGCCCTCTAAGAAGGCTAAAGGGAAGCAACTGGGGAAGTACTGTAGAAGTGCCATAATGAAGATGGGGAGTGCTAACCCTTGTAAGAGGTGTATGAGCGCTGGGCAGGATTGCCTGGTGTACCCCTCAAGGTGAGTATTTTTAATAATTTTCTCTTTCATAGCTGATCCCTTGCATATGCCAGATATATCACCCTCAAGCAGAGGTATGTACCCCACATCAACACCAATATCCTGGCTATGATCCCCACTTATGGCAGGGTTCTAAGTGTCATCAAAAAGGCACTTCAGAAACTCATGGAGGAGTACCGAGGAGTCGGGAAGTCCCTCCAGGACTTGGTAGAGGGCCAGGAGAGGAATACAGCCCAGTTGGAGAGGATTGGGGCTGCAATGGAGTGGAGATAGAGCTCAAAAAAAGAGAACAGGAAGAAGGAGAATGGAGATGATGAGGGGGATTCCGAGGATGGCTCCAGAGAAAGTCAGGAGGAGGGGACTCCATTGTCTGTCTCCTATTAGTATAGTGGTTTTGTTTTCTTTAATAGAATTTTTTAATTTTCTGTGAATTAAATGTGTGAGTAAGGAAATCAAGAATTAAAGTAAAAAGAAGTTTGAAAGTTTTTGAAAAGAAAACCCCGAAAAGTGCACAGAAGCTAAGAGTTAATGAAATAAGCAGACAGAATATACTAAGGAATTAGTAAAGAAAATCCCTATTGGAAAATATGTGGAGGCAGGGGACAAGTGCAACAGTGTGATCAGAATAATGGGGAGGACTGGACTTGGTAGAATATGCAATGTGGAAATCAGATACCAAGTCAGTAGCATAAGTAAGTTTGAATGTAGGGATCCATTTGGATTTGTCTTCAGTGTTTTCATACCCTAGCCAGATCACCTTATACAGGAGTTTGCATGCTCATTGGCAATCAATTTTAGAATTCACTATCTGAGAAATTTCATATTTGAGTTTCCCATCAATTATGACTGGAGTAGGGGCCAGTTGTATTCTCTCAGAGAAAGTGTTGGATGTGGCAGGTTTGAGCATGGACACATGGAAGACTGGATGAACAGAGCACATAAACTCTGAAAAATGGAGAGTGAATGATAGAGTGCTAGGCTGAGAGATGATTTCATAGGGTCCAAGATATTTTTCAGAGAGTTTCTTTAAAGGCTGGGTGGTTCAGAAGAACTGAGCCTTGACAAAGACTTTGTCACCTACTTTAAAATCAGGAGCAGGGGAATGTCATGCATCAGCGGATTTCTGATAATACTGTTGTGCTGTGGAGATTTCAGCTTTAAAGGTACTCTGTAATTTATCGAGATCTACAGCAAAATTGTGGGCTCAGGAGGAAGCAATATCATGTTTGGGGTGAACAGTGATATTTGGGTAATATCCCTTATTAGCAAAGAATGGAGAAACACTAGTAGTAGCACTTGGAGCATTATTGTAGGCAAACTCCATGAGAGGTAGGAGTTCAGACCAGTTGTCTTACTGGTAGCTACAATATACATAGAGGTATTTTTTGAGAGTCTGATTTGTGCATTTAGTTTATCCATCACCTTTGGGGTAGTAGCCTGAAGTGAAGTGAAGATGCATGTCGAGAGCAGTGCCTAAAGATTAGAAGAAGTTTGACACAAACTCTGAGCCTCTGTCAGAGGTAACATGGGAAGGAATGCCGTATTTGGAGAACACATGAAGGATAAATAGATGTGATGGTGTCATGGGCAGGGATAAAGATTGCCTGCTTGGTGAGCCAGTCAACTATGACTAAGATAGTGTCAAACTTGGAGAATGATAGAAGTTTCTCAATGAAGTCCATAGAAATAGAATTCTATGGTTGTTCAGAGATGGGGAGTTGTTTGAGAGATCCATAGGGCTTGTGATGTTGTGGCTTAGATTGCATACAAGTGATACAAGACTTGCAGAATTGTCGTACATCAGCATGGAGGCTGGACTAGGAGTATCTGTGGCAGATTAATTCCAGTGTTTTACTTTGACCAAAATGTCTAGCAAGAATGTGATCATGATTGTACTGGAGAACACATGTGTGGAGGTTACTAGCAGATAGTATATAAATTCTGTTATTAAGGAGGAGTAGACCATTTGGGTCCATAGACCACCAGCCATCTGTAGAGATGTGTTTTGTAGCAATTGGGTCACTAGGGAGAGCCAAGAGGATGTCTTGATGTAGGGTGTCTAGATTCACAGCTGTAGCTATGTGGAGAAAAGAGAAAAGAAGGACGGTAGCTCATGCAGAGGCTGTAAGTTGTTCTTGAGTAAAGATAGGCTTGAAGTTGTGAAAGTTGACTGTGGCATAGCCAGTATTCCCCTCTTTAGAATAAATGTCCCATTATCTAGTGAGAGCATCTGGTTTGGTGCTGAGATGACCAGGGTGGAACCTGATGATAAGATTAAACTGGAAGAGGTACTTGGACCACCATGCTTGCCTCTAGGTCAATACCTTGGTAGTAGAAAAATATTCAAGGTTCTTATGATCCATAACAACATTGATGGGATAGGCTAGACCTTCCAAATAGTGTTGCCAAATCTTGAAAGCTTCAAAGATGGCAAGCAATTCCTTGTCATATGTGTCATAATTTAACTCTGCTGCAGTAAAAGTGCAGGAGTGAAAAGCAACCAGATGAACTTCATTATCTTTGTTAACAATAGAAAGAATTGCAGTGAGAGCATAGTCCAAAGCATCAGTTTTCATGATGAGTTGAGTGTTGGAAATCCAATGAGTGAGGATAGGAACAAAGGTAAATGCTTTCTTGAGAAAGTTGAAAGCATCTCAACAGGAGAAGTCAAACTTCTAAGGAGTGTTCTTCTGGGTGAGGCATGTTAATAGAATGAAAATGTCCAAGTAGTTGAAGATGAACCAGTGGTAAAAGTTAGAAAAATCTAAGAAGGATTGAATATCCTTGACTTTCTTGGATTCCAGCCAGTCTTAAATAATCTTTACTTTGTTGTCAGACATGGTAAGATCAGAAAGAGAAAGGATGTATCCCAGATACTCTACTAACTTGAAGTAGAATTCGCATTTCTCTGCTTTGGCATAAAGACCAGCCTTGTAGAGACACTTGAGTACTTCTTTCACATACTGGTGATGTTTAGACATGTTATTTGAGTAGATGAGTATATCATCTAGATAGATCATAACACAGACATCCAAAAGATCAGAGAAAATGTTATTCATGAATTGCTGAAAAGCTGTGGAAGCATTAGTAAGACTGAAAGACATTACAGATCATTCAAATAATCTATAGCATGTTCTAAAGATAGTCTTCTATTCATTACCATTGGTGATGTGAACTAAATAGTAAGCATGATGAAGATCTATCTTTAAGTAAATCTGAGCTTTGCAAGGTAAGTCTAGTAGGTCGGAAATGAGTGGAAGTGGATAGCAATCCTTCTTGAAGATGTGGTTAAGACTACAGAAGTCAACAAAAAGACATAGTGAACCATCCTTCTTAACGAATAAGACCGGTGCAGTATGTGAAGATAAGGTTAGTCAGATAAAACCCATGTTGAGGTTTTCCTCAATGAATTCCTTGAGAGCCTCTTGTTTGGATGTTGAAAGAGAGTATATAGGACCAACTAGAAGTTGAGCACCTTTCTCCAGATTGATTTTGAGGTTATAAGGACAATGAGAAGTAAGAACTTTAGCTTGAGTTTTGCTGAAAATGTCAGCAAATTCATGATACTCAGAAGGGATATTGGAAAGATCAGGAGCTTCTGCAAATTTTGTGGAGTTAGCCTGAATATCCAAAGAACAAAGACAGAGTTTAAAATTGTGGGAGTCTAAGAGTTTTGATGCATGCAAGAATGTTGTAGCACCAATGATAGTGATGTTAGGTTGCTTGGAGTTAGATATGGAGGTCTCAGATGCAGGTATGGAAACCATGGAGTCTGATGATTGCAGAGGTGTCAAGTTCACAAATAGTAGACTTAGTTTTCTTCTATTTTACTTTTCATTTTTATTTTTATTCTGTTTTATTCTTCTATTTTCTATTTTTAAAACACCTAGGGTTAGGGTTGATCGGTCACACTGTCACATCAGTCACAACCTGATGGTGTAGTCACAAGATAGATCATGAGACTTGGGAGAATTTAGTAGAAGATTCAAGAACAGATGATATCATACAATATGGACACTACATGTTGGCCTCATGAACTACACATGGTTGTTTAGGGTAGGGTACACAGTAGTTAGCATGGACCATCTGTAGGAATATATAAGGTAAACTAGTTTGTAGAAGAGTTCTCTATTGAGTTCTCTTGTGTTACTCAATACAAGAGTTGTTCTATTATCCAACTCTAAGGATCTTAGTTCATAACAAGAGGGATGTCTGGAAAGAACAGAGATGCCAATGGTGTATTGGCCACAACATGAGAAGGAGCAAGATTTTCCTACAAAGATGGATGGAAGTTTACCAACCTATTTATCCAGTCAATCCATGAATTGTGTTAGGCAAGCCAGTTGTATCCAAGGACCAAAGAGCAGGAAGAATCAAGTGGAGTGACATAGAAGTCCAGATTTATACAATCACTGGTGGAAAATATTATGGGCAAGTTAGCAATTTCAGAGATGGTGCTATTAGATGAACCATCAAACAAGCAGAGAGCAACCAGAGGAGTTGCAAATGTTTTCAGGTGGTGAGTATCCACAAATTTAAAGTCTACAAAACAGTGAGTAGACCTGGAGTCGACGAGAGCTTAGAATAGGATTTTATTAAGGTAATCCTGACCAAGGATCAAGGGAGAAGTAAGGGAAACAAAAAGTGAATGAATATTGGAAAGAGTGGATGCATTGAGTTGAATCAGACTTGTTGCTGCACAGAGAAGTTCAATGCGGCCCTCATTCTGTGCGGAGTTCTGGGAGTTGCTCTCTATTTTTCCAAGAATTTCTTGGAAGCAGTTGCTGAAGCATCATGGCCCTTGGGCATGACTATGGTTTGCTTCTTGGAACAGAAGTCTAGCTTGCAGTCTTCTACACCACAATAGAGATACAGGTTGTTTTTGAGATACTTCTTGTACTTGTCACTAGTCAACTTGCTATTACTAGCCAGCTTGGAAGAAAGGTCCATCTGCAGAGTATTAGGTTGTTTTTTGGGAGCAGGGGACAGAGATAACTTGGAGGAAGGGTTCTTGGCAAATGAGGCTGCCAGAGATAGATTTGTCTTGTTCTGGGAGGCCATGGCAGGACTAGAGGTGGAAACTTTTCCTTGCTTCCAGGAGTGAGACTCAAGGGCCTCTTTCTCTGCCTACTTTGCATAGTGGCATTCATGGTCATGTTTCTAGTAGTAGTGATCAATAGTCATTGCTAAAGCATACATATTCTGGAACAAGGTGGGTTTCTCTTGTTTCTAGGTAGAGATAGGATCCTAAATCCAATTGGAGAGCCCCTAGTAATAGTAATGACAGAGCATACTATTCCCCTAACCTAGTTGAGAGGCATAACACATGAAGTCCATATTGTAAATAAAAATCTTGTCACTGGGCTTCATGCAGAGATTATTCAGCATGTTAGCTACTTTACCAATGGGGTCTGAGAGACCAAAATGTTGACATAGCTCGTCCACAAACAGATTCCAGTCAAAGAGCCAGTCTTGAAGGATATTCTGGTCTTCCTAGTTGAGGCCCATCTCAAACCAGTCCTAGGTTATTCCAATAAGGTAGGTCATTGCAAAGTTGATTTTTGCAATGTCTATATTGAATTACACTGGATTAACATGAAAATATAAGTGACATTGAAATAGAAAATTATTGAGCTTGTCAGGCTCAGTGCTACTGAAAGTGCTAGAGATGTGGGCTTTAGTTTCTCTTGCATTAGTATTAGGACCAGAAGTCTAATTAGAATTAAGTTTGTTAGCAAGTCAGCTGAGTACTTCAGCCAATTGTTCATTAGTATTATCGCTCCAATAGGGTTTTGACTATGAGCAAGTAGAAGATGTAGGTCTATTAGCTGTAATAGCATTAGTAGTAGGATTAGTAGCAGGAGCATTCTTCCAATTAGGATTGTTGTCTATAAGAACAATACTTGGGCCAGGAACAGGCAAAACTGTTTGACTAGATTGAATTATACTAGAGGGAGATCTCGGAGATAAATAGCCTCTTTGATGAATTTGTCTTGAGCATTGTAGAGCATTTGGTGGATGGTCACTGAAATGCAAGATAATATTGAAAGATGTCCCAAGCAGTGGAACCAGAGTTGTAGTTGAGGAGTTACAGTGAGAGGAAACCATTTTTGGACCTTGAAATGTGAAATACAAAGTAGAATTGCAGATGGAATTATAACAGGGAATTTAGCAGTCCAAACTGCTCAGAAGTGACAGCAAACTTGGAAGTCTGATAATACTATCAAATGCAGTTCACACTAGGGTAGAAGTCTACCAAATGGACTCAGAGTTGTGTAGACTTGTAGAATAACCTTGACTTCAGCTTATGTACTGCACCATCTGTCTGCCACATAGTTGCAACTTCAGATGATAAGAAGAAGTCTGAGATGGGAGTGAGTGCTAATTTGGTATGTCACCATTGAACACCAGAGATCAAGTTCAATAAGAATTATCTTTATCAATTATCAGACTAACAAATTACAGTGTAATTACTAATCTTATATACAAACAGATATTATAGGAGATGCTCAGGGTTTCAGTAGTAAAGCCTCTATTATCCTAAGTGGAGGTTTCAGTGTTGAGACACTGACAGAGGTAACTCTGTCATAGAAGACTGAGTCAAATAGGAGTATCTCCACCATAGAAGATAGAATACCCAGATAGTTGTAGTACTATCAGAAGGCATGTTGCAAGGAAGGTGGCTGCTGTGGAAGGTGGGCTTGCATAATTTGGAGATGATATTGCCATGGAGATGTAATTTCCAGACAGGTGAACATGTATATAACACTTATCTTTTATTTCAATTTTTCCTTTTCTTGAACTCTATAACTACATTTACTCTTTGTCATCATTCTTGTTGTAGACATGTAATAGATATTTTCATTGCTACACAGATATATGTATATTTGAGCATTTGTACTTAGCTTGTAGCTAGAAGATACTAAAACTAGATTATTTCTTTTGCTAGTTCTAATGATCTCAATATATTTTTGTATCTCAATAACTACTATATACTACTTTGTTAAGAGAGACAATAGATATCTCTTAAATGTCTTGAGTTCAGTACTAGAGATCAATTTGATAGCATAGTCTTACTTGTGGTGATCTGGGAGTATATCAAAATTTTTCTTAGCAAAAACAGATTTAAACCATTAAAAATATGAGAGAATGATAGAAGCCTTGTCTGTAACTTGGTTCTAATAAAAAATCTTAGATAGTTATTAGAAAGAAGTAGCTACAATATACTGGTTGAGAGCTGATGGTTCAAAACATAAATGGATTATATAGAAACAATTATCTAGCTCTTTCTGATATCTGTTAAATGATTGCAGAGTTTGAGTAATATCTTTTAAGTCCTTTGATAGGATAGGAAAGAGACTAGATCTACATGTATTAAGGGCATATATCTAGTACTTCTCAGTCTTTTAGATGTTTTGACAACTAGAGCAGTGTATAAGATATCATATCATGACTACTTCTTTCTACCAGTTCATCTCAAGATTATACTGTCTAAGTTATATAAAGCCAAGGATAAAATCTTGTTTATCCAGACTAAACACTGAGCAAAGCTTACTCTAAATAAGATTAGTAATGAAGAATGATATCTACCACTTCTGATATCTGATCATTTCCATTAAAAGTATTATTAACATTGTAGATGAATATAAACTTCAAGAGTTTGCAGGTGTTTAGATAGTATTTCTTCATAAAGATTTTTATAGCTTTGAAGTCTACCAGTACATGTATAGAAGATATTTCCAAGGTATTAATGGCTTTTAGAGAGATTGGAAAGTAAAGAGAAATTTTATAAGTATTGAAATCATTGATAGTAAGATGTAGGAAGAGTCTCTTTTCTCACTAGGAATATTTAATGGGAGAAGTATAAGCAGACAAATAGATATATCTGATAAACTACTATTATCTTTAGTATATTCTTCTATCTTAAATATAGTGGACTTGTTTACTAGCAGATAAGATATACAAATTACCAGTTACTTTATACAAAATTCTATTTATTTATAGTATTACTAATACTATCTAAGTTTATAGGTTCTGTCACAAACTTCATTTAGCTTGTATCTCTACAACCAGTAGACCAATTTTCACAAACTAAGTTACACTGGAAAGCCCCAAATGAGGGCTATCCTTATATATGTGGGATGTACAAAAGTGACAACAAATGACTGAGATATCAGGCCATCAGTAACTGTAAAAGCTTCGTCTGCTAGTATCTCATGAACGGCTGAATGGATTCACATGATTGAACTTGCATTGGAAAGTGCTTATCAATCCATTTACAACAATATATGATATGTCCCAAAGCAATAAGTTGTTACAACTCAAAGACCTTAGGGTTGGTCAATGGGAAGAACCTTGTATTGGGTTAACATAAGAGAACTCTGTACAAGATGGTCTACCTTATATACAAATACCTAATGGTCTGTGCAAGCTATTTCTAACCTACCTTAAACGACCATGTGTATGCCTTAAGATCAACATGTGTTTCACATGTTGTCTGACATCATTCTTCCATATGTCATGTGACTTGTGATCATGTCATCTAATGTGACCTGCTGTGTGACAGCATGATCTTGTCACTCTAACCCTAACACTAGTTCTAAAAATAGAATAAAGGAAAATAAATTGAAAAGAAAATAAAAATAAGAAAAGAAAATAGAAAAATACTAAGTCCACTTCTTTTGTTCTTGATATAAGTATTGGTAAAGATACAAGCATATCAATATAATGATATAATTAGTTACCTTCTAAAATTAGCCTGACAGCTGCTATGACAGATAACAGCTCCTATCAGGTACGAGTTTTGATCATATGATGGTAACAGCTTGCATATGAACCATCACTCTTTTGTATATATACTTCTATGTCTGAAGACTAGATCTCAGACTTAACAACATCAATTATTCTTATTGATACTTTCTATCATCTACCATTATCATATCCTTATATTGAACTTCTGAACCACCATTAAGTTCAAGTATCATAACCAGTGAGTATCTTATTTGTAATAGGTTCTAACCATTAATGGGTCTTAATGTTGTAGAGAAATCTGTTACTTCACTAGAACTCAAGTTTTAAATACTGCCAAAGTTTACAGTCTTTTTCTTCTCTGTCTGTAAGTCTAAAGTGTTATAACTTAAGTCTTAAAGTTAGATAAAAAATAAACTTTTATATTAAGTTGTATAAGAAAACTTGATAAAGCTTCTGTTACAAGTTAGTTTACCTTATATATATGGTTTGTATACATATGTTAGAGTAGTAAATAATAGACTTGGTTTTTCTTTCTTTTTTATTTTTCTTTTCTGTTTTCCTTTATTTTGATTTTACTTTTTACTTTTTGATTTTTTATTTTGGACTTAAACAAAAGGTGTGATGTGATGTCATACATGATGGTCATACAAGTCACAATGTGTGACATAAGTATAACACCTGTTACAAGTGTTACATAATTACATGACACAGAAAAGAACATAAAAGATTTTGGAACAAATAATGTCATATAGTATGGTAATAGCATGTTGGTCTTATGGAATGCATATAAATATTAGCGTAGGTTAGTTATAGTGTGTGTACAAACTATAGTTATAATATATAAGGTAAATTAGTTTATACTTGGAACTTTATTAAGTTCTCTTATATTATTTAATATAAGAGAGTGTTTTTATCTTAACTCTGAGACCTAAGTCATCATAACATACTATAACTAATCTACTTCAAAGTCTATATACTTTCTAAAGACTAACATATTATTGCCATATTATATAATATTATCTATTCTAGAATCTTTTATAATCTTTTCTATGTTATGTGATTGTATGACATGTGACCATTACATATGATGTTATATTACACTCCTTTGTCTAAGTTTAAAGTAAAAAATAGAAAATAAAATAAAGAAAAAACAAAACTAAGTTTATTATTTATAACTTTAAAATAAGGAGTTTTCTAAGTTAACATTTCTGCTACACTGTTAGAACTTTTTCTAATACTATTCTCAAAACAATCATAATTTCTCTTTTTTAACTATTATTTAATAAGCTCTCTATATTTTAGTCAATATTTTGTTTAGATTTCTAACTATCTGATATAATCATCTTAAAATTAGATCAGTAGTATTTTACCTAATACTCTGATTGATTAGTAGTATAAATTGTTTAGAGTATTTAGAGTAGTAATTGTAAAGAGTTCAGAACTTTTTACTTTATCTAAATTCAAGTTAGTGATATTTGCCAAAGTCTGAGCCAACCTTATAGTTTTCTTGTTTCTCAAGCTGTTGTAGCAACCACTTGTCACTCAAGGACAAATAATCTCACAATGAGCAAAGCTCTCAGTAGGGCTATCAAGTAAAGAGTGGGGGAATTATAAGAGAACTCAACAAGGAGCCCTTGCTGCATTGCTCCTCTATTTATATAATTTACATGTGGTCTGTGCTACAACAATATTACTCCTGCCCTAATGTCTATGCATCGTCCTCATGTTCTATTACTCATCCACATGTGTTTTTCATAAGGCCACTATGCTTCCTACATGTGCCCTGATGTCATACCTTTAATCTCCGCTATACATGTGTACACCATGAGGAACTGTTGTCCTTTGACATCATCTCCTAACCCTAACTCCACCTAGACTCTTCCTGATCCTTCTAGACCACTCTAGACTACTCTAGCCTATATCACATGACTTCCAGATCACGTGCTCTCCATCCATTGTAGACTAATAATTATAATACTTATATATATCTGGCTAACCCTAACCCTAGCCAAAGTCTGTCCACACTCTTGTACTATAACATAAGCCTCTTAATCCCACAGTACTCTTATATATGCCCACTTACTCCTTTATGATTATCAATCCATTTCTTTAGCTACTAATTAATAAGCTCTCTCTATCTGGTAATATTTCACAAGAGGTTTATGATTATATAACTTGAATATATGGTACTGTCAGACAATATTACTTAGGATTTCTCTGGAGTTATAAACTCTACTAAATTGCTATAATCTTTATTCAGTTGCTTTGATAGCTTTTTTTTTTATATAGCTATAGTTATTAATATCAATACTCTGTACCAATATATTTGTATAGTATAAACTGTTTAGAATATTTAGAGCAGTAGTTACCTATAACTCTAGAAAACTTTATTCTATGAATTCTCTAAAAATAAATTATATATTGTATAGAATAGTATAATAAACTTAGGATTTCTTGGAAATTGTAAACTCTATATATCTTATAGACTTTACCTAGTAGTCTTAACAAATGTCCTTTAATATATTTAGGTTATTTATGAGTTTCTCCTGTTGCTTAGTGATTAATTGTTAGATGTTCAACCTTACTGGACACTTGCAAACTATATGGTTCAAATTCCTACAATAGTAATATCTCTTAGTTGGTATGGGACAGAGTCTTCATATAGTATTTATCTCTATAAGAATTTTAGGAAAAAGCATCAGTAATAGCTAGTATTAGAGTACTGAAGTGATGAGAGGTAGTTGATAAAAAGTAGAAATAACTAATGAACTCTGTAGAGTTCAGAGATTAGGAGAGAGAATGAGAGTAGCTTGTTAAGTGGACTAAAATATCTTATTGGTCTACTTTGTTTGATTTATTCATCTTATAGCATTAAACCATGTGAGAGGGTCTATATCTTCTGGTCTCTCTACTGGTAGTGTTATAATTTGGTTTTATATTACCATTCTAAGTTTGTGACAGAACTTGACTACTATAATGTATAGATCAGTGTAGCTAGCTTTGAAGATTAGGGTCTGAAACTAATCTAAATAATCCTCTACTGTACAACTTCCTTAGTAATATATCATCTCTTTTAGCTAGTTAACTGTTTTAGCAGTGGTGTTAATAAAGAAGAAGTACTTTTAGAACAGTTGCTTGAACTAAGGCTATAATACTATAGAAAAGGTACTAGTGTTTGACTCTTTAAAAAAGATTTCCTCTAACTATTTGGAAGTATAGCTACTTCTGAAAAAAGATAAGATCCAAAGAATCTTGTCTTGATCACAAATGAATAGATCTATGGATAGCTAGATATAGAGAGGATAGAAACTAAGGAAGACACTCTTTACTTGTTGATCTCCACTGAAGTCTAGTAGGGTAAGATATTAGGTCAAGAATAGTAGGGTTGGTGTTTAGATATAGAAAAGTTAGCAGAGAAGAGAAGTCCAAATATAAAGAAATAGAGTCCATCTACAAATACAAGAGTAAAGTTAGATACTAATTTTTTACAAGTTCTGGAGTTAATTCATGAGATTAGCAAAGATGTTATTTGTTAAATGTTCTAAGATATACTGGTGCTCAGCTACTTTTTTTAAATGGTTTTTAAAAAAGCCCAAAACTTCATTAGTATTGACAGGGTTCATGGGATGATCACTTAGAGCAGGCACTATTTAAGAAGTGAGAAAAGAGAAGACAGGTCAAAATATGAGGATAAATAATCTAAGACTACAAGACTAATAATGATTTAAGATTACAAAAGAAAGATTCTATTCTACTGTTAGAGCAACTGAGTCAAGTATGTAGAGTCAGTGGAGTTCATAAGCTCTAGAAGAATCCTAAGTTTATTGTTTGCAACTACTAAATATATGACTTATCCCTAGAGGAAAACAAAATGAGATTTCCTAAAGATAACAACAAATAAACAGTTTATATCAATCAAGCAGAACATTGCTAATCTAACTCTCAGAATAATTGTGCTAGGTGGTTAGAAAATCTGATAGAACAATCTGGAATGTTAGCTTAGACTAGTAAAAGCTAATTAAATGATAGTTGAAGAGAGAAGATTATGCTTATTGTAACAATACATGATAAAGTTTAGGAATAAGATGGTGGAGTTAACTTAACAAATTCTACAGTGTTAGCAACAGTAGTTATGGCTTGTGACTTTGAAAGAGAAAAGTTTATAGGTTTAGCAACAGACATTAGTAGTATTTAAGGTTTAGATTTTGGCAAAGTGGTAGATTCTTTTACAAATATGGAGTTTTGGATAGAAGTAAACTTCATTATAAGAAACTAAGTACTTGTGAGGTTTGAAGAGAGACTTGATATTAGATATAGTTTATATGTTGTTATTCAAGATCTAGTGATAGGCTCTCAGAAGTTCAAATAAGTAATTGTGTATTATCCAAGTACATAAAACATAGAAGTTGGAATGTCCTTCAGCTTCTGCTTGTATACTGTACTTCTACTAGTTATACTGGTCACATATTTCAGAAGAGATACTTAGGATATTACTAACAGACAAGTCTACTAGAAGGTAGAAGGTATGTTATTGCTAACACTAAAAGTTAATGGCAGTTTTAGTTAATTTTCAAGATAAGGCTTTATAATATAACTACTAGTTTATATATTAAGTATGATATCTAGTATAGTTATCTAGAAATAGAGACTGCTAAGTAAGTTATCCTAGTTCTAGTAATCCTTAGATGTTTGGAATGGAGATTTATAGAGTTGTCAAAAGTCTAGCAAAGATATCTGAGGTGAAATAGAGAAATATGATCTATACTAGAAGAAATCAGAGAGTACAGATGAGGAAGGAGATATTATCTGTAAGTTAAAATAAATGTAGTCAGATATTATAAATGTTGTGATCCAAGACTTAGAGTTTAGTTAAGAAAAAAACCTTATATAGAGTTTATATAAGAGAACTTGATAAAGTTCTTAGTATAAAGTATCTATCTTATATATGCTAACTAGTTGGTCTATATAATATTATTATTCTAGAATTTTTTATATTTTTATATAACTTATAATGATATGACCATAACTATAACTTACAACAAAGATGTAATATTGTGTTATATTGTGTGACATTTTGTGACATTATGCTAACACCTAATTCTAAGTTCAAAATACAAAAATAAAAATAAAATAAAATAAAAATAAATAGAGTCTACTATCTTCAACTCTAATAATAAACTGACTTCTAAGATATCTGCTTTATAACTTTTAGTTAGGACTCTAACCACATCTAAGTATACTCCTACATCTGTGATTGTTTACATATAGATTAGTCTTTCATATTTCACCTTCTAGCAACTTGTTACTTAGACTTCTAGTTATTTTATATTTTAGAAGCTATCTCTATAATGTCTTCTTAATTATTTTCTACACTACTATTTCTTAGCCATAGTTCTGGCTACAGACTTAGTATATAAAACTAAGTAGATACTCTGTAATCTCTAATCTGGAAATCAACTAAGAATTGCCTCTTACTTTTCTAACTAAGATTCCACCAAGATCTAACTAAGTATTATCAAGAATTTAATAATTCTTTCTTTTACTTCTCTGACTAAGCTATTAGCTAGTCTCTCTGATAATTCACTCTTTAATCTGAAATTATGACCATACAACAGATAATAGATATAATATATAAGTTGAGACCAAGGTTGTTTTCCAAGGTTATATTGCTAATTTACAGATAAGCTTCCAAGCTTGATCCACAATCTGGATACTTATCCAACTCATGGATTTTCACATCTATTTCTTAGATAAGTTTCTATACTTGATCTAATTCTCTTCCTATATGACTGATTGTGGATATCTGCCTGAAGTAAGTTATACTCATCCTAACAATATCTATTCTAATATTTTCTTGATACCAGATTAGAATATGACATTTGAAAATAATGAACTTGGTTTTTTTAATTTTTATTTCTTACTATTTAGTTACTCTTATTATATAATATGGAAAAAAATATGGAAATATTTAGAAGAATGACATTATACATCATATGTTATAATAACTTTTATATGCATGACTTATAACATTTAGAATAGACTAGATATAAGCATATATAGATTATGCTCTAAAGGTATATAAAGTAAACTTACCTATACTATAAACTGTTCTCATGTGTTAATTAATACAAGATTTCTCTTTTGTTCTAACTCTTGAGCTTAAGTTATAATATCCACCATAAAAGATGAGTTACTTGTAAAGTTTGAGTTGAGAGTAAGTCTACTATAGAAAATGTTAATTGACTAGTCCTTAAATACTTATAGTGTTGTAGCAACCACTCGTCACTCAAGGACAAATGATCTCACAACAAGCAAAGCTCTCCAATGGGCTATCAAGTAAAGAGTGGGGATTACAAGAGAACTCGACAAGGAGCCCTCGCTGCATTGCTCCTCTATATATACTATTTACAAGTGGTCCGTGCTACAACAATGTGTCTACCTCATGTCCATCCACCATGCTTCTACCTCATGTCCTATTACTTATCCACATGTGTTTTCCATAAGGCCACCATGCTTCTTACATGTGCCCTGA
>JAJOHK020000907.1:0-18027 GCA_022457215.2 Leucocoprinus gongylophorus
GTTGATAATGAAATTATTTTTTTGAATGTTTTGTAAGAAAATTTTCAAGTCCTTCAAAATTACATTTTGTTGGCATTCACAGCTGAACAAGTTGAGTTTTTCCTGGTTTTCCAGAGTTTAGCATATTCTTTAGTGTGTTACTCTTTGTTAAAATGATGTTTTCAGAAAGGGCATTTGTTTGAGTCAGCCTGATGATTGCCTTTACAATTGAGATACTTGAATATGTGAGGGCAGGGCTCACTCTTCTTAGTCTCTAATCTAGAAGGATTAATCTTATCATTGGCCTTACAGCACCAGGCAAAGTGATGATGATAAGTGGTTAAGTGAGGACTGTTGCACTTAACACATTTGGTCTCTTGAATGCAACATACACTAGCCATGTGCCCCCATTTTCAATAATTCTTGCATTATAGAACTCCCAGATTCATGTTGGCTCTGTGAACTGTAGCAATAAAACTTCCTACAATGAAGCATCTGTTAATAATTTTCTTGGCATTGGACCTGTTTTGAGTGTCCCAGATGTCGATTCAACAACATCATCCTTGCATCCAAGCCTCAAGTCATTAAGGTCTCACCCAAGTTGGATATGGCCATAATTTGGATATATAGTTGCTCTTGAGGATGTTCTCAATTTCATTGGATGAAATTTGTACATTTGTTTTTTCACTGATGTAGGAGATGTCTACAATTTTCAGGTATAATTTGGATTGTAGGAGCTTTAGGAATGAAACCTGTTCCACATCAGTAAAAAGAGCACTCTTTATATATATTTTGATTTCTTGTAAGTCAGAGAGCGAGGAGACATTGTTTGTGGTAATAACAATTCCTTTGTCATCAGTGCAAATGAAGTCAGCTATTGTGTTTAACAAGATATTCTTAAGAGCATGATTTATATTAGTGACATGTATGCTTGAGTCTTTGAGAAGATTCTTTGCAAGTTCATTATTCATGAGCACAATAACTTGCTTGTGTGAAGAACTCTTCATAGTCATGTTGATCCTAGGTTTGGGTTTGCTATTATTACCATTTATGACCTTTTGGACCATATCAATCTTCTTGTTAGGAAAATTCAGGAACATTTTCTTGATGTTTATTGCAACACTTGATGGTGAGCTTGAGTTGGCCTGTTTAGATTGAGAAGATGCTTGAGCATAAGACTTCTTCTGAAGAGGTTTGTTATTTTTCTTGAAATATTTCAAGAGTTTTTTAACTTTCTTCTGAGACTTTGCTGGAATAGGAAGGGGAAGTAAAAATACAAAGGTAGGCTTAGCTGTTTCCTTTTCTTTGTTGTTGACCTGTGGCCTGGCATGTTGTAGATTGAATTTTGACTTGACTTTGTTTCTGAAAGTTGTTTTGTTGTTGTCCATGAACAGATTGTTCCAGTGAGCTTTGTATATTATGGAAATAAATTCCCATATCACTTTGCCAATGCCTTCCAAGTCCTTGATTTCATTAGCCTTGTCAATCTCAATTGACTCACCTAGAATGTATCTTTACATTCTAATGAGAGATTCCTTGATGTTTTGTATATCTAATGCTAGGTGTTCCATTGATCTATGGAGAGACACCACACAGAAGTTACCATCC
Organism: Leucocoprinus gongylophorus; assembly: GCA_022457215.2. Lineage (NCBI taxonomy): Eukaryota > Fungi > Basidiomycota > Agaricomycetes > Agaricales > Agaricaceae > Leucocoprinus > Leucocoprinus gongylophorus. Next base: position 1,588 of record JAJOHK020000907.1, read on the forward strand.
CATAATTCTGGGTCTAGAGCTTGATTATGGTTATAGTTTAATTGTGCCTTGAACATGTTGCAGCTAGCAGGCTGGTTTAGGTTTGGGTTCTCATTTAAAGCATGCTGTTGACATACTGTAATAGTGCTGTTAACTACCTTGCTAATATGACTTTAACTCTTGGGAGTCATGTATTCCAGTTCCACCTGAGAACCATGTGATGGTTCATTATTAGATGCAACAACAGGTTCATTCTCATTCATCCTATCATTTTGTTTTTCTAAACATTTAGCATAGCTTTCCTCACATTCACTTGAGGACATAGAAGAACTCCTAGATGTTGTAGACTCAAAACCTTAGAGTTGGTAATGAGAATAAACCTTGTACCAGGTTGACACAAGAGAACTTGATAAGGAGCTCCTACTCTATCTAACCACTATATATACTTAGAAGTCCTGGTCCGTGCTATAACATTATAGAACCGACCCTAAAGTCCATGTTCTGTTCTCATGTCTTATTACTCATCCACATGTGTTTTCCATAAGACCACTATGCTTCCTACATATGCCTTGATGTCATACCTTCATTGTCCTACATCATACCTCTTCATCTCCGTCGTACATGTGTACACCATGAGGAACCCTTGTCCCTTGACGTCATCTCCTAACCCTATCTCTAACTCTAGACTCTAAGTCCTTCCAGACTGTTCTAGACTCTATCACATGACTTCCAGGTCACATGCCTATCTCCTATCCCTTTGTCCATTGTAGACTAATGGAATACTACTACTATATCTTAACTCTGTCCTAACCCTAACCCTAAAGTCTGTCCACATGTTCAAGCTATAACACTAGAACTCTGTGCACTTTGTGCTAGAGAATAACCTCATACCTCATCATAGAAGTCATTTGTACTCTGAAAGAGTCAGTTGAACAAGTCAACCCCTATATCCACATCATTGCTTTCAGTCATATTGAGAGTTGTTTCACAAGTTAAAAGAGTTCTAGTAGTTATATTCCCTAAGTCTCTAATAGGTGCTACCATGCAAAATGGTGGTAAGAGAGATAAAAAAGAATATAAAAAGCTATAGATAAACCTTCAATAAAAATTAGCAAATTTTAGAAATACCTATATATCTATCCTACTTTGTAGAATTGGTTAGTTATATATATCAACTATCTTTGCAAAGTCTATTTCCACTTGATTCTCCAAGATAACTAATGCTATATATTCTATCTTCTGTCTATTAAACTCATATCTTGTAGAACATAGGTATAACTTATACTTAGCTAAAATCTCAAGAACTCTGCACACTCTCTTGTAATAGTCTTCCAATGTCTAAATAAATATAATGATATTGTCCAAGTATACAATCATGATCTCTTTTACTATGAGGTCTCTAAAAATGTCATTTATTATAGTCTAAAATGTAGCAAAGCTGTTATTTATGCCAAAAAACACTACTAAGGGTTCAAAAAGTCTGTGGTTAGTGTAAAATGTGATCTTCTACTCATTATCTGCCTTGATACACATATTGTTAAAACTCCAGTAGATGTTTATCTTAGTAAAATAATTAATATTATAGAGTTGTGAGACAAGGTTAGAGATGAGAGGAAGCAGGACAGATAATTATTCTTGATTATCATAAAATTAAGAGTTCTGTAATCTTATAATAACTGGAGTAAGCTATCCTTTTTCTTGATAAAGAACACTAGCATATCTATGAAATATTTTAAGAATAATATATCCTACCTGTGTAGAGGTTTTCAGCAAGGAAAGCATATAACTCTGTCTGCTCTGTAGAAGACAGTAAATAGATCTTAAATAACTTTGGCTTAGCTTTCAGGATCAACTTGATAGCATGGTTCCAGTGGCAATGTTTAGGGAGAATGTCAAAGTCATTCTTAGTAAAGACTGACTCAAACTTTCTAACATGAGATGAGAGTGTTTGATTAGTGCTTTTTTCTGTCCATACTTGTTTATAAGCTACAGAGAATCTCTGGGAATGAGTAGTTACAGTATGAAGATCTAGAGCAGAGCATTTAAAGATCAGCTAAGTTATATAAATATGATCACCTAGTTTCTTGTTGTAAGAAAAATCTCTGCTTTATCTAAATTTAAGTTGGTAGTATCTACAGAAGCCTAAATTGATACCACAGTCCTCTTATCTTCCAAGTTCTATACCAATACTCTACCACAATACTGTTAGATCTTCTCTACTCTTACATCCTCTTTCATAAATATTAAAATATCTTTCTGAGCCACTAATCAATGAGCTTTTGTTATCCAGCAACATTCTATCAAGATTTCTAACTATCTGGCACCATTATTCCATAGCTAAGTTACTAGATGTTCTACTTGATTAAAATAGACTCTTGGATGCTTAAAGTAGTTATAACTTCTAGAAAACTTCATTCTGTTCTCTTAGGATTTCTCTAGAGTTGTAAACTCTATTAAAACTCTGTAAGCTTACACCAGTTACCCTAACAGCAGGATAAGACACTCTTCCTCAAGATCTCAACATATTGATTAGTCTAGTAGTCTAGGACTGTCCACTCTTAAATTTCAACCTCTCTCACTTTTTCCCATCTCCTAACCAATGCCTCTCTCTAGTAATTACCCTATGATCACTATTAATACCAATGAAGTCCTAGAGCTTTTTTAGCACCATCTAATAGAAATAGCCAAGTGCTAATGAGCTTTAGAATACAACATAAATAACATCCTTGCTATTCTTATAAACCAACTCTGAGATCTGTACATACTAGTATTAAATCCTGCTCCCACTCCCATAGGTATATTCCCTTCCCCTACAACAAGATCTTCTTCACCAACTGATATTCCTATATCTAGAAATCTTCTCTATTGTTTTTGACTCTATATACCACCTCTGCTAGACTTTAGTAGTAACTGACAAAAAAAATGAGCTTTTCTTAACTCTTGTTCTCTCTATATCTAGCTATTGGCAGGACAGTTTGGATATGATTGGAACAAGATCATCTAGGCCTTGTTCTCTTTTAGAAGTAGCTAAGCTGCAAAGTGGTCTAAGGGACTTTTTCAAGAAGAATCTAATACAGAAGTCTTTTTTATTTTTATGTGATCTAAATTTGATAAGCTTTTCTATACTTACTTCTTCTCTATAAATATTGTTACTGAAGTCATTAACAAACTAGAAGAAATAACATATTACCAAGATAGCTACATAGTAGAGAATTACCTAAACAAGTTCCAATATCTTATATTAGAAGTCAACTACACTAATTTATACACTATAGTAGTCAAATTTCACCAGGAACTCCAAATAATAATTTAGAACCAAATCATAACCTTGCTAGTAGGTAGACTCAAAGACACTAATCCCCCATTTGGCTTGAAGCTAAGTAAATAAGGCATTTCAGTCAACACTACACAAAATTCCAGTATTTGTCTTTAATTCCCAAATATAGTGAGGTTCTTTGGTTATCCATCATATCATGATCTAGCCATATGCACTCCAAACTACAGATAACACACTTTTTCTCACCTATACTCTCTGACCTCTTTCAGTATAGATCACATTCTTTACTCTATCTCAGATATCCTTACTGGATCTTTGGCAACTCCATAGATATCAAATTTAAGAATAGTGGACTTGTTTCTTCTCTACTTTTCTTCTATTATTTAAGTTTCTCTTATTTTTCTTTTTTTCTCTTTTTCTTCTTATTTTGGACTTAGTAAGAAAGAAATGATGTGATGTCACACATGTCACAGTCACAACATCATGTGACACAAGAGCAGGGTGATATTATATATCTTATGATAAGATAACTTTTAAATATATAACTTATAACATTTAGAGTAAGCTAGATGTAAAGTATATATAGATGATGTACTAAAGATATAGAGAGTAGAGTCATCTGTACTAGGAACCATACTGAGCTCTTTTTTGTTAACTAATACAAAATTTCTTTTTTATTTAAACACTTAAGTCTAAGTTATAACAATAAATCATTATTCTAGATATCTAAGAATTACTAAAACTAGTATGACAGTTTTTGACAGGTTGTAATATCATGTTAAACTCTAACTTCAAGTCTAAAATGAAAAATAAATAAAAATAAAAATAAATACTAGTAAGCTTTCCAAGCCTATACTAGTCTTCAATATTAATAACATTACAAACAAAGTTAGTTAAATATCTAATGTAGTAAATGTGCTCCTATACTACTAGTTATATTCCAAGTAGGCCTTACTCATAAATTCAAGCCTGGATAAGTAAGACCTCATTCTCAGTTTTACATAACTAAAAAATCACAATCCTAAGGTGAACTAGGAAAAGTAAGAAGTGGTTATAATATAATATCCTATATATTGTACCAGTTACCTATTACAAATGAGCTACTCACTGGTTGTGATACTTGAACTTAATAGTATTTCAGAGGTTCAGTATAAGGAAATAGTAATAATAGATAATGAGTAATATCAATAGAAATAATTGATGTAAATTGATGTTGTTAAGTCTGAGGTCTAATCCTTAGACATAAAAGTATATATACAAAAGAGTGATGGTCTGTATGCAAGCTGTTGCCATCACATGATCAAAAATTATACCTGATGGGAGCTGTTATCTGTCATAGTAGCTGTTAGGCTAATTTTAGAAGATAACTAATTATGTCACTACATTAATATGTTTTATCTCTATGAATACTTATTGCTATATAATATACCATATATTGTTGGAAATGGTTTGATGAGCACTTTCCAATACAAGTTTGATCAGGTAGATCTGTCTAGCTGTTCATAAGATATTAGCAAACAAAGCTTTTATAGTTGCTGATGGCCTGATATCTCAGTTGTTTGTTATCACTTTTGTACATTCTATATATGTGCAAATAGCCCTCATTTGGGGCTTTACAGCACAACTTAGTTTGTGAAAATCAGTCCACTGGTTGTGGAGATACAAGCTGAATGAAAAGACCATGTATTATCCATAAGGTATATAACATCATTGTTCTAGAACTTTCTATCTTTTTTTTTCATAACAGTAAAAATGACAGATGTATAATATCCTATAATGGTTATATATGATACCATGCTATATTCTAGCTCTAAGTCCAAAATAAGAAAATAAATAGAAAATAAAACAATAAAATGAAAAATAAAAATAAAATAAACCAAGTTCATTATCTTCAACTCTAACAATATCTTAAACTCCATAGTCTTCTACTAGATATTGGGAAGAATCAGGTAATTGCTTTTTATATAATCTAGTGATGCTTGGAACCTTTGGCTCTAGATCTTTAAGTAGTAGCTATCTCTTTCCAACACCTCTTAAAAAGTCTTTTGTTATAACTAGATTAGAGACAATACCTCAGCTACTTTTCCATATATTTAGTAGTTCAAATCAGTTTTTGCTAAGAAGAACTTCAATATCCTTCTGAACTACTATAAGTAAAATCATGTTATCAAACTAATACTATGAGCTGAGTTCAAGACATCTAAGATATACTTCTTATTTCTAGTAAAGTAAATAGAGCTGGATGTTTTCATTGCTGAAAACCTCTATATAGGCTAGATTAGACTGTTGAAGTCTCCTATTGTTATGCCAGTATTCATCATCATGTTGTAGCAACTACTAACCAAAATAGTCAATAGTATACTTAAGTAGTCTTGTAAAGATTATAAGAGAACTAGATAAGAAGTCCCCAATATATTACTATCCTATTTACACTAATAATATTTGGTTTATGTTAACAATAAATAACTCTATCCTAATATTTATACATCAGCCATAAGTACATTGTAACAACTACTAACCAAGATGTTGTGGCAACCACTAGACACAAAGTCCAGTAATTACACAAACAAGTAAAGCTTTTAGTAGGCTATTAATGTAGGAATCACAAGAGAACTTGACAAGAAGTCTCTGCTAGATTGCTACCCTATTTATATAATTTACATATAGTCCATGCTACTTAGGATTTTTACCCTACCCTAAAGTCCATATATTGTCTATAAGTATACTATATGTATATTATAAAGTAGATATGCTATTAACATGCTTCTTGATATTATCTATCTAGTCTACTCTAGGCCTATGACCTCACATCATGTAATATGTCATGTGATCACAGTCACATGCCTCTTCATTGTCAAATAAAAAGAAAAGAAAATCAAAAGAAAAGAAATATAAAATCAAGAAAAATAAATCAAAGAAAAAGAAACATATTAGTATCCAAGTATACCATAACACAATATAGTCACTAACACATAGTATACTAAGTAGTCTTATATCATAAGAGTCTTATAAGAATTATAATAATACTTAACAAAAAGTCTCCAATATATTTCTATATTATATATACTACTATTACAAGTCTTATTCTAAACTACATATATTGTTTATAAGTCTACTATACTATTACTATAAGATAAACATATTATAACTATACTTTTATTATCATTATTCTAATTTCTTTCACTATATTCCAGACCTATGACCTTATATTATGTGATGCATTATGTGATTGATTATGTGATTATAGTAATGTGCCTCTTTATTGTTTAAAAAATAAAATCAAAATAAAATATAAGAGTTTAAGTATACCATGACAATATATATACTATAAGATAAATATACTATAGTCATATATCTTAAACTATATTTTTCCCAGTTTTTTTCACAATGTTCTAAACCTATAATATTATGCTATGTGGTATATTATATGACCACAGTTATATATCTCTTTATTATTCAAGAAATAAGAGAAAAAGAAAATAGACAAAAATAAAAGAATATAAGAGTTTAAACATACTATGATATATTAATAAAAAGAATAGTTTTCTTAGGTTGATATAAAACTATAGGATACTTAATATAATGAGTATTAAGAATAAATACTCATACTCTCTGATCTTTGAACTGGTTACCAAGCTCTAGGAAGCTTGCTACTTCACTAAGCTAGATATTTGCTGAAAATTCAACAATGTCCAGATCAAGCCTGGTAATGAGTGAAAGACAGTCTTCTACACAAACTGTAGACTTTTTGAATTTTTAGTAATATTCTTTGGTATAACTAACAGCTCTACTACCTTTTAAACTATAATAAAAGATATTTTCTAGAATATTATAGTTGAATTTATTATGATAGTATATCTATATAATATCCTGATTATTACTTAGATATTAGAAGAGTATCATTGAGCTATCTGTAAAGTTATAATAAGTTTTAGCCAAGCACAAACTATTTATACATTCAAAAAAATATAAGTTTGACAAGCAGTGGATTAAGTATCTAGATTTGGTAATTTTGGACAATCAAGTTAAGATAGACCTTATTAAAGTAGCTAGAGTTTGAAATTAACTTATCTTACAAAACCAAGCTATAAGCCTTCTTAGGCTTTACTGACTTCTACTAGCAGTTCATCCAAAAGTTTTCATCTATCACATAGCCTCTCTTAAATCAATATGAACTTTGGACCAAAAGATAGTATTTGATGTCCTGAAGACCACTATTATTTTCATATCTGTCTTGATCTTTCCAGATATTACTACTCCCTTCTATATTGAGATATACAGTTTAATAATAATAATAATAATAATTAAGATCAATGCAGATGATAAAGAATAAAAATTAATGATAATTGATGTTGTTAAGTCTGAGGTCTAATTCTCAGACACAGAAGTATATATACAAAAGAGTAATGGTCTGTGTATAAACTGTTTCCATCACATGATCAAAACTCATAGCAGATGTCAGGCTAATTTTAGAAGATAACTAATTATGTTACTACATTGATATGCTTGTATCTCTATCAATACTTATTGCTATGAGATATACCATATATCATTGGAAATAGTTTGATAAGCACTTTTTAATACAGGTTTGATTGTATGAATCCATCTAGCCATTCATGAGATATTAGCAAACAAAGCTTTTACAGTTACTGATGGCCTGATATCTCAGTTGTTTGTTATCACTTTTGTACATTCTATATATGTGCAAATAGCCCTCATTTGGGGCTTTCCAGTGCAACTTAATTTGTAAAAATCAGTCCACTGGTTGTGGAGATACAAGCTGAATGAAGTTTATGATAGTAGTAAAAAGGTTGGCAGAAAATGATTTATATATGAAACCAGAGAAGTGCAAGTGAAAGGTGAGGAAAGTAGGACTTTTGGGAGTGGTAATTGGACCAGAGAGAATTAAGATGAAGAAAGAAAAGATATAGAGAGTATTGGACTAGCTAACTTCAAAAGGAATTAAGAACATACAGAAGTTTTTGGGACTCACCAATTATTATTGGCAATTCATTAAAAATTTCACAGCAATAGCTAAACCACTACATAACCTAGTTAAAAAAGATCAAAAATGGGATTGGACAGAGAGATAAGAAAAGATGTTTCAGGAGTTAAAGAAGAGGTTCACAAAAAAACTGGTGTTAGCAGCACTGGAAAAATAAAGATGGAAGTAGATACATCAGATTATGCAATGAGAGGAGTATTATCTATGGAGTGTGAAGATGGAAGATAGAGATTAGTGGCATTCCTTTCAAAATCTCTCAATGAGACAGAAATAAATTATAAGATTCATGACAAGGAGATGTTGGTGGCTATAAAGAGGTTAGAAAACTGAAGACATCTTTTGGAGGACACAAAATTCAAGTTTGAAGTCTAGACAGATCATAAGAATTTGGAGTACTTTATGAAGATGTAGAATTTGAACCAAAGACAAGCTTATTGGATATTGTATCTGTTAAGGTTTGATTTCACTCTGAAGTATGTGCCCAACACCAAAATGGAAATAGTGAATAGACTTAGTAAAAGACTAGACTAGAAAGTAGGGACTAAGAACAATAATAGTAATCAAACTTTAATTAAAGAAGCTAGGAGTAAGAATAAAAAAATAGTTAGAGTAGTAGAAAATATGAAAAAAAACAGGAGTAAAAATATTAAAAGGGGATTTGATATTGAAAAAAGAAAAGATTTATATGCTGAAAGACAAAGAGTTAAGAGTGGAAATAATCTGGTTGTACCATAATGGACCAGTGTAGGAAGATATGTAGACAGTTGTGATATGTGTCAGAGAATGAAGAATTGAACAAAGACACTGGCAGAAAAGCTGAAGTTAAGTGAGGTATCAGAAAAATCATAAACTCATCTAATGGTTGACTTTATAACCAGGTTGCTGTTAGTAGCAGAGAAGGATGCCATTCTGATAGTTTGTGATAGATTGTCAAAAATAACACAATTTGTGGCAACAATGAAGAGAACATTGGCAAAGAGTTTAGTATGGTTGTTTAGAGATAATGTATGGAAGTTGCACAGGTTACTAAAGAGTGTGATATCAGATATAGGACTGTAATTTGCAGTGGAGTTAACAAAGAAGTTGAATAAAATGTTGGAGATTGAAACAAAACTATTGACAGCCTTCCATCCACAAACTGATGGACATACTGAACAAATCAATTAGAAGTTGGAACAATATCTTTGATTCTTTGTAGATCATAGACAGAAGGATTGGCCAGAATGGCTAGTCTTGACAGAATTTGTAGTCAATAACAAAGTACATTCAGCAACAAAAGTATCTCCATTCATGGTAAATTTTGGTAGAGAATTGAGAATGGAAACCAGATATAAGAAAAAGAAGAAAAATAGAAAAAGTAACAGAGTTTGTAGAAAGAATGATGAAAGTGCAAGAGGAAGTGAGAGTAGCATTAAGAAAAGCACAGAAAGAGATGAAGAGAAAAGAAGCTGAAGAATGGAAAAAAGGAAATAAGGTAATATTGAGTACAAAAAACCTAGTGTTTAAGAAGAAACCAGCAAAGAAGTTAGTAAATCAATATATGGGACCATATCTCATTAATGAGGTAGTTTCTACTAATGAAGTCAAACTATAACTGCCTATTTCAATGAGAATTTATCCAGTTGTAAATATCAGCCAAATAGTACAATATAGAGAAGAAGTAGAGAAAATAAAAAATTAAGGAAGTAAAACTAATAGAAGTAAAAGGAGTCAAAAAATAAGAGGTTAAAAAAATATTAAATAAAAGGAAAATAAGAGAAGTTGCAAAATACTTGGTGTGATGGAAGAAATTTATAGCAGAGTATAATAGTTGGAAGAAGATAAAAGATTTAGAGAATATGAAGAAGGTAGTAGCAGAATTTGAAGAAAGATTGAACACTAAAGCAAGATAACAAGAAAAGATAGAGATAGCAGAAGACAGAGACTTTAGGAGAGAAGAGCTACTAGGAAAGTATAGTAAAGATATTATATAAATAGGATAATAGAAAGTTTAAAGAGAATATCAAAAGTTGGAGAGAAACTAGTAAAAATAGAAGTTAGTTTCTCTGAAAGAGAAACCTTAAAGAAGGAATGATATCAAAATTACAAATAATAAACTCTATTTTATTTTATTTTATTCATCATTTTTCTTTTTCTTTTCTTTTTATTTTTTATTTTGGGGTCTAGAGTTAGGGTTAGTGTGATGTCACAAGTCACAGTCACAAATATATCATGGTCACATTGTCACACAATCACAAGTCATAAGAGAAAGTAATAGAAGATTTTAAAAAGAATAATGTTACTATAATATGTTTAATACATATTAACTTTATAGATAACATATAGCCTTTAGAGTAGGTTAATGGTACTGTATTATAAACTAGTAACTTAGCATATATAAGATAGACAGTTCTATACCAGGAACTCTATTGAGTTCCCTTGTATTAACCCAATACAAGATTCTTTCTATTAATCAACTTTAAGATTTTTGAGTTATAATATACTTAGTATAGGGTTTTTACATTGAGTACATCTCCAAGCTAGCTCTGTGGACTTTTGTTTCCTAGTATAAACCATATCTGATAGTCTTGTAATTACTAATAGTCCCAAATGTTAAGATATATCAGTTAATACACTGATACTTGTAATCTCTATATAAGAACCAAGTTTATTTGGTATCTGTCTCTCAGAGAACTGAGCACACTGATTATATCAAATACAATATGGAAAATCATAAATATGGAACTTCTAGAGTCTACAAGATTTAATGCAATGATGATAGTAATAGATTTTATAATTAAGATGACATATTCTATACTACTGTCATTGTCATTGCAGAAGATGTTACAAAACTCTTCCTATATTATATGTGGAAGCTTCATGACCTCCCAATCTATATAATATTAGATAAAAAACCTTATTTCATAGCATGTCATTTCATAGCACTTTTTACTAAGGAGTTATATTATATACTTGGAATTAAGATTACATAGGAAAAATCCAAATCTTACAAAGACAAACTTTCCTCTATTATTTTCTCTCAAGATAATTGATTATATACTTAAGTTTCTAAAGGTAACATCAATAATATTATTAAAATTAAAAATAAGTTTCCAAATCTATTTAACAAAAAGCTTAAAGAAGTCTATAGAATACTGAACAATTCCAAGAAAGAAAGACCCAAACTTAACATATGTCAGAGTAGAAGACAGTAGACTCTAACTATTTTTCTTTTTTTTTTCATTTCTATTTTCTATTTTGAGAACTTAGAATCAGGAGTAGTGTGATATTACACTGTCACACATTAGTCACATGTCACACAAATGTTGTCACAGTCACAATCACATGATTATATGTCATATTGGAAGAATATAGAAAGTTCTGGAAGGATAATGTTATATAGTATATATAACACATGTTGATCTTAAGGTAAATACATGGCTGTTTAGGGTAGGCTAGAAGTAGAGTAGTACAGACTATGAGGCTTCAGCATATAAAGTAGACAATCCTGTATAGAGTTTTCTATCAAGTTTTCTTGTATATCCAATACAAGATTCTGCTCATTAACCAACTCTAAGGTTTTTAAGTCATAACAACATGATAATGAAAGACTCATTGAGAAAATAGGTTATCATGCCAATGAACTCTGTCAATTCTAACAAGCTTATGGTTAGTTTGAATAAATATATTACTAACATTAACAGAGCTCTTAAGGATATCAAGTTAGACATCATGGCTAACCTCATCCAAGTAAATTAAAGAGGAATAGTTATTACTACTAACAAAGTTGTGAATACTTCAGACCTCAATACTATCAAAAGATATATTAAAAATGTTGATGCCATTGACTTAAACAAAATTATAAGTCTAGGACTCCTGCCATCCAAACTATATCTTAAAATCTTACATATTTTATATATCATTGAAGACTTCAACATCTTTATATTGTTGAAAAGATCATTTAATCTACACATATCTTCAACAATATTATTCTCACTTCTTGACCTCAAGTTATTAAAGTATCCCCCAAGTTTAATATAGCTGTTATCTATATTGATATATAGAATGATCAAAGTAGCTCTAAAGCTAAAGGTTTCATTAATAGATGTTTTAACATAGGAAGACATATTGCTACAATTTATAGTACAGACATGAACCCAAATGTCTCTCAATGCAAAAATTGCTAGAAATGGGACCACACCATTTTTATATGCCAAATACATCAAGTACAATAGTCCTCACAAAGTTGAACATCATAGGAATATGGTGTAGTGTTGCAAAATAAATTTCAAAACTAACCCTCCAAAACTTGAGACAAAAAAGAAAAGCTCTGTACTTACTCTTTCAACTGTAAAGACAAGCATCAAGTGAATAGCAACATATATTCTTTCCAGAAACATTGGTTTGACAAGGAGTGGCACACAAAGAAATATCAAGAGCTATATGACAACAGAAGCAAATCAATCTACTCAGTTGTGGGTGAGATAAGTACATAATTATAAAAAACCTAAAGATCTTTTTGCAGAATATTTAAAAGAACTGACTTCTCACTGATATAATCCTAGAATATTACAAAAATTTTGATATCATCTTCATTTAAGAACTCCTGTGGTCTATTATCTAGTCTGTTTCTAGTTTAACATCTAAAGAAGGGGAAATCATTATTGGTACACCTAATCATCTCTTATGGACCACTTTTTCAAGATATTCAATCAACAATAATGAACATCTTAGAATTATAACTTATGTTAATATTCAACTTGTTCAACTACAACTTTCTCTTAGAAAAGACATTGTGAACCACAGTGATATAAATCTCATCTCCTTTTTCAATACTGGCATTAGTTTCTTCATCATTAACATTTATTTTGGTGAGCAGCAATCCACTTTAAAATATCTAAAGAATATTGAAGTAAATCTAAACAATGTTCTCATTTTTACTAGGAACTTCAATATCAGAGGTAGTGATTAGGATTCATTATATCCTTATCATTCTGTTTATACTGATACTCTTATAAAAATTGTGAGCTCAGGTTGTCTATCCCTAATATTCAGGTTTCTACTTAATACTCTAATAATTTCAATAACTCCAACTTAGTAATTGATCTTATATTCTTATATGTTATGATTGTCTTCTCATATCTATAATATAATCTTAGCATATTTTATAGGATTAAGAGTTTGTTTCTTATAATGCAATGATTAGCTGCACCATAGCTTGTATCAGTTAGCACCTCATGTAGAAGGCACCATTTCCTTGTTGTTTTCTTACCTTCTCCTTATGTCTTATGATATTATAGACACATATTTATTGTACATTCTCTTCAAGGACAATAGATATATATAGTTATAGATACAATCCTATATCTTTATGCTTTACCAATTAATCTTTTCCTACCTCTCAACTCAAGTCTTTGCCTAAGTTGCAACCTGTGTCAAGTCTAAGATTATAACAATAAGTTTTAAAGTTATAACAGTGTTACAAATATCATTCAGCTTATATCTCCACAACTAGTAGACTGATTTTCACAAACTAAGTTGTACTATAAAGCCCCAAATAAAAGCCAGTTGTACAAATATGGGATGTACAAAAGCAACAACAAACAACTGAGATATCAGATTATCAGTAACTGTAAAATCTTTGTTTGCTAATATCTTATGAATGACTGGACAAATTCACACAATTGAACTTGTGTTAGAAAGTGCTTATTAAACTATTACTATTAATATATGGTATATTTCATAGCAATAAGTATTGATAGAGATACAATCATATCAATATAGTGATATAATTAGTTATCTCCTAAAATTAGCCTGACATCTGCTATGACAGATGACAGCTCCCATCAAGTATAAGTTTTAATCATATAATGGAAACAACTTGTGTGTCAGGAGTACAGTATGAAGTATATATATAGTACCAGCCAGATGTCAAAGCTAAGCTTGACATTGCACACTTTTAGCATAACTGGTTCAGTGGCTGGTCTGTTCCTAATATTGTGTATAGACTATTACTCTTTTGTATATATACTTCTGTATCTGAGGATTAGATCTCAGACTTAATAATATCAATTTACATCAATTTACATCAATCTTTATTCTTTATTATCTGTATTGATCTTAATCATCATTGTCATCATTATTAAACTTCTGAATCACTTCTAAACCTCTGAGAGTATATCTAAGGTTCAGATATCACAAATAAGTGAGTAGTTCATTTTGTGATAAACAGAATGCATTACTAACTGTTTTTCTCATAGAATTCACCTTTTGCCAGAGTTGTCAAAACTAAAAGCAGTAGATTCTAAATTATTCTCAGTTCCTTTCCATTTTTATTTTATTTTTTCAAATTATCCTTCTTTCTATTCTTAGAACTATGATTAAGGTGACCAGATCACCTGGTCACACATCAGTCACATTAGATGACATAGTTACAAGTCACGAGATGCATAGAAGGATATAGAAGATTCTAGAAGGATGATGTTATATAATATGTATAACACATAGCTATTTAGGGTAGGCTAGAAGTAGTTAGCATGAACTATGAGGTTTTAGTATATAAGAAAGACTATTCTGTACAGAGTTCTCTATCAAGTTTTCTTATGTCAACCCAATACAAGGTTCATTTGCTTGTCCAACTCTAAGGACTTGAGTTTATAACAAGAGTAGTCTAAGATATACAGTGTGATTTGGAAAATTTTTGCTATCACAGAAATTGTTGTGGCAACTATTTGTCACAAAGACTAATAGTAACACTACAAGTAAATCTCAAGGTAGATATTAAGTAGAGATTACAAAAGAACTTGACAAGGAGTTTCCAATATATTGCCACTCTATTTATATAATAGATATATGGTCCATGCTAGTAATAAATAACCCTATTCTAATGTCCATGTATTAACCATGAGTATACCATGTGTATATCATGAGTGTTATGGCAACCACTAGATATAATGTCCAATGATCTCACTAATAAGTAAATCTCAGAGTTGGGATATATTGTGGGAAGTTCACAAGAGAACTCAACAAGAAGTCTCTGCTTAATTAGAGTCCTATATATACAAAGTCCTCATGGTCCATGCTACTAATAATTAACCTTGCCCTTATATCCATGCTCTTTTCTCATATTTGTCTCAAGATTGCTATGTTGTATACATGTGCCCTGACATTATCTTCTAGATCCTTCCACCACCTTCTAGGCATATAACATCACATCATGTGGCATGTCATGTGACTGCAGTGTCACGTGCCTCTTCATCATCCAAAAGAAAAGAAAAAGAAAACAAAATCCCTATAAAGTCAGAAAATAAAAGAAAAAGAAAATAAAAATTGTTCATGTTCAAAGTGTCCCATAACAATGAGATAAATATGCTGTAGATATGCAGTCATATATCTCTTTATCATCAAAGAAAATAAAGAAAATAAAAGAAAAATCAAAATAAAAGAAATATTAAATCAAGGAAAATAAATAAAAAGAAAGACTTTACTACTTTTAATAATTAGTCATATAGGTCTGTTAATAATTTTCATAGGTTTGATGCTGCTCCTAAGACATTTGCAATGAGTTCAATTATGTTCTGAATGTTATACAATAACAGTTCTTTGGCCTAAGTATTTATAGCTTCTATTCACTAGCTGAAGACTCATTGGAGTCCTAAGATATAGTATTTGATATTGTAGATCTTTATTTTGTTGTGCTGGGTTTTGGCAATCCCTCAGACTCAGAGTTTAGTTGGACTGTGGATTTTATGAGATGAAGAGAATCTTTAATAGTCTTATACAGATAGCCCATAGTGTCTTGTACTTTAGCAGCCATTATGATTAGGTTTTTGAAAGAAATCCAGTTTGTTTCATTAAACTTATCACTTTTCATGAAAGTTGGTAGTTCTTGTGATTGATAATAAAATAAGTGTTATAGCACAAGGATGTGGACAGACTTTAGGGTTAGGGTTAGTGGACAGGAATAGGACAGTAGTATATTATTAGTCTACAATGGAAGGAGAGCATGTGACCTGGAAGTCATGTGATAGAGTCTAGAGCGGTCTGGAAGGACTTAGGGTCTAGAAGGATCGGTGTTGTAGCAACCACTCGTCACTCAAGGACAAATGATCTCACAATGAGCAAAGCTCTCCAATGGGGCTATCAAGTAACGAATGGGGGAATTACAGGAGAACTCGACAAGGAGCCCTCGCTGCATTGC
>JAJOHK020000908.1:0-17995 GCA_022457215.2 Leucocoprinus gongylophorus
ACTAGAGATATCTATTAGAGAGTACAAAATTCCAGTCCAAAGTTTAGACTAATTATAAGAACTTGGAATATTTTATAAAAACAATAGAAGCTGAATTGTCAACATACAAGATGGGCTTTATACCTGTTTAAATTCAGCTTTATCTTGAAACATATTTTCTTTTATTTTTATCTATTTTTTGTTTTTTTAAAAAATTTCTTAGACAATAAGGAAATATGTGACTCCATTTATATAATGTATCACATGACATAATATCATAGGCCTAGAATATAAGAGAAGAAGCTGAAAGAATAATATTAAGATATATCTATAATATGTTTATCTTATGGCTAATATATGAACATTAGAGTAAAGTTATTTATTGTTAGTACAGGCCATGTACCAATAGTATATATAGTATAAGAATATATTCAGAACTTCTTGTCAAGTTTTTTTGTAATCTCTACAAGATTTTTGCTTTATAAGACTACTTGGTATACTATTGATCATTCTGATTAGTGATTGTGTCACAAACTTCATTCAGCTTGTATCTCCACAACCAGTGGACCGATTTTCACAAACTAAGTTGCACTGGAAAGCCCCAAATGAGAGCTATCCGCACATATGTGGAATGTACAAAAGCAACAACAAACTGTAAAAGCTTTGTCTGCTAATATCTTATGAATAGCTGAATGGATTCATATGATTGAACTTGTGTTGGGAAGTGCTCATCAATCTATTTACAACGATATATGATATGTTCCAAAGCAATAAGTATTGGTAGAGATACAAGCATATCAATGTAGTGACATAATTAGTTACCTTCTAAAATTAGCCTGACAGCTGCTATGACAGCTGACAGCTCCCATCAGGTACGAGTTTTGATCATGTGATGGCAACAGCTTGCGCACGGACCATCACTCTTTTATATATATACCTCTGTGTCTGAGGGCTAGACCTCAGACTTAACAACATCAATTATTCTTATTGATACTTTCCATCATCTACTATCATCACATCCTTATACTGAACCTCTGAAACACCATTAAGTTCAAGTATCACAACCAGTGAGTATCTTATTTGTGATAGTTTGTTACAACTAAAGACTAAATATAGGAATAAAAAATAATAACAAAAATATAAAAAAATGTCTCTTCTCTTATCTATATCTCTCAATCTTTTCATTTTATCTCAGATATTCTCACTGGACTTTTACCAACTCTATGATATCCAAGAATTATTAGTATCTAGAGTAACTTGCTTAGTAGTTTTATTTCAGATAACTACTCTAGATAGCATATCTTGTTATGGGTATTCGGACACTAACAATTTTTATTTTATTTTTTCTGATTTTACTTTTCTTTTTCTTTACCTTATTTTCCTGGAAAGACAATTAAGAAGGCACATGACAAGGAAGTCACATGACAGGTCACATGATGTGACGACACAAGCCTAGAACATGGTGGAATAGTCTGGAAGATGATGTCAGGGTACATAGAGTACACATAGTGGTCTTGAGTAAGAAGTGAGGCAAACATGAGGATGGAGCATGGACTATAGGACAGGGTTAGATAGTAGTAGCACGGACCAAGAGATATTTGTATAAATAGGACTCTAATTAAGAAGAGGCTCCTTGTCAAGTTCTCTTGTGAATTTCCCACATTATATCCATCTTTGAGATTTACTGCCCTGTGCTATCATTTATTATTGGATAAGTGGTCGTCACAACATATCTGATATATAAACTAGTAGTCTATACTATATTAGCTTTATCCTGAAAATTGATTCAAACTGACATTCTCCTCCAGTGTTAGTAATAATATATCTTACCACTTTCTGATACCTCTAAAACTCTAAGTTCCTCCAAGTCCTCTTCTGAAATATATAGCTTATGTAACTTATAGAGATGTAATACACAAGTTAAAGCTGAAGACTATTTTAAATCTATCTTCTATGTTTTCAGATAATATACAACTGACTTAGTTTGGACTTCCAAGATATCTCATTGAATCCTGGACAATAAGATGTGAACCATATCTAACAAGTTTAGTAAAAGTAGTAGTAGAAAGACCAGAAGTAGACATACTAGAAAATCAAGAAAAGATAAGTAGGAAATAAATGACAAGTTGGTTTTGAAGAAAAGAAAAGTTTATGTTTTAAAAGATAAAGCTCTAAAATTGAAGGTTATATAGTTATACCATAATATACTAATAACTGGGTATGGAGGCAAGTGGAAAATAGTATAATTGATAACAAGAAACTACTAATAGCTAAAAAGTGATAAAAGCTGTGAGAAGATATATAAAAGATTGTAATCTATGTTAAAGAATGGAAAACTGATGGCAAATGAGGTTCTAGAAAAGCTATAGACATACTTGACAGTTAACTTCATTACCAAGTTACTATTAGTAATAGAAAAGAATACAATTCTAATAGTATATAACAGGTTGTCAAAAATAATCTACTTTGTAGCAATAATAAAGAAGATATTAGCAGAAAGGTTGGTAAGACTTTTCAGGAATAACATATGAAAATTACATAGGCTGCTAGAAAGTGTAATATTAAATAGAGGTCCCTAGTTTGTAATAAACTTGATATAATGTCATATGCAAGTCTACCTGTCCAGAAATTACATCTCCATGGTGATATTGTCTCCCAACCATACAAGCTCATCTTTCTCACAACATGTCTTGTGGCAGTAATGCAAACATCTGGATATTCTGTCTTCTATAACAAAGATACTCCTATTCTACTTAGTCTTTTATGACAGAGTCACTCCTGTCAGTGTCTCAACACTGAAATCTCTACTCAGTATAATAGGAGCTATACCACTGAAACTCCGAGCATCTCCTATAGTAGGAACTCATATATAAGACTAATAGTTACACTGTAATTCACTAGTCTAATAATCAACAAAGACAAACTCTTATTGAACTTAATCTCTGGTGTTCAATAGCAATACACCAAATTAGCACTCACTCCCATCTCAGACTTCTTCCCATTTCCTGAAATTATGACTATATGGTAGACAGATGGTACAGCATATATGTTATGAACTTAAGGCTTTAGGTTTGGTCAAAAGAAAGAACCTTGTATAGGGTTTACACAAAAGAACTTGATAGAGAACTCCATACAAGATAGTCTATCTTATATACTAAATTCACCTGGTATATGCTAGCTACTTCTACCCTACCCTAAACAGCTATGTGTTAGCCTCAAGATCAGTATGTGTTGTATTCATTGTATGATATCATCCTTCTATTGTCTTGTGATCTATGACTATGTCATCCGATATAACTGAGGTATGACAATGTAATCTTTGCCACTTTAACCCTAACCCTGAGATCTAAAAATAGACAAATAAAAACTAAATCAAAAGAGAACTGAAAAGGGAACTGAAAATGAAAATGAAAGTGGAAATAAGTAGAGTCCACCTCTTTTGTTCTTGACAACATAAGCTAAAGCCAAGGTTGTTCCAAGAGTCTGTACATCTCTGAGTCCACCTCATAGACTTTCACCTCTAGTGTGAACTATGCCTAACAGTATTATCAGACTCCCAAGTCTACTGTCACTTCTGAGCAGTTCCATATTATGACTTATGTTATGATCTTAATCCTTAGGGTTAGATATAAGAACAACTCTTGTATTAGAGACATAAGAGAACTCGATAGAGAGCTCTTTTATAGACTAGTTTATCTTATATACTCCTACATATGGTCCATGCTAGCTACTGTGTACCCTACCCTAAATCACTATGTGTAGAGCATGAGGCCAATATGTGGTATTCATATTATATGATGTCATTTTGTTCTAGAACCTTCTTCTTAGTTCCATGATCAATATTGTGACCACACCATCAGATGTGACTGATCACTTCTAACCCTAATCCTAGAGTTCTAAAAATAGAAAAGAAAATAAAAATGAAAGAAAATAAAAAGAAACAAAGTCTACTTTCTGCAATCTTGACATTACTCTCTTTTCAAGATTTCTCCTCTGGAGAAATATTCTGTCCTCCAGTTCTTTTTGTTCATTTTTTCCTTTTCTTCTTCCTTCCTTTCTTCTAGCCTCTTCAAATAATTATTTTCATCAATCTGTCTATCTTCTTTTCATCTCTTCCAATTCTTTTCTAACTCCTTCAAATATTCATCTTCAAACTTCTTATCATTCCATCCATATAACAACTTTGCCATATACTTTTCTAGTAATTCCCCCTTCTTGAAATCTCTTTCCTCTACCATATCTATCTTTCCTTATCTTCTCACTTCTGCATTCATTCATCCTTGAAACTCCTCTAATGCTTCCCCTGTGTTTCCTAAGTTTTCTCTCTTTTTCCATATATCATTCTCCACTGTAAACCCCTTCTACTGTACCAGATACTTGTTTACTCCTCTTATTTTCTTTTTATTCAGAATTTTTTCTACCTCCCATTCCTCGATTCCTTTGACCTCTATGGGTTTCTCTTCTTCCTTTCTCTGTCTCTTTATCTGTTTCTTGTACCAAACTATCCAACTCACATTGACTACTGGGTGAATTCTCATTGAGTTTAGTAACCACAACTTCATTGCATTTGACAATACTACTTCTTCTATTTTATATAGTCCTACATATCTCTCCACCAACTTACATACCGGTCTCTCTTTGAATACTAAGTCTTTTGTACTTAGTATTATCCTGTCTCCCTTCTTCCATTCCTCTGTCTCCTTTCTATTTCTGTCTGTATACTTCTTCATTTCTTTCTGCATTCTTTTCAATACTGCCTCTGCTTTCTCTTGTACCTTTTTCAGTTTCTCTACGAATTCTATCACCTTTTCCACTTTTTCTTTCTTCCTGATATCTCCTCCCATCCTTAACTCTTTTCTGTAATTTGCTATAAATGGTGAAACTTTAGTTGCCATATGAACTTTGTTGTTCACCACAAACTCTGCTGATATCAGCCACTCTAGCTAATCCTTCTGCCTATAATCCACAAAGAATCTTAAGTATTGTTCCAACTCTTGGTTTATTTATTCCATCTGCCCATCTGTCTGTGGATAGAATACTGTTGACAACCTCATCTCTATTCCCAACATCTTATTCAACTCCTTTTTTAATTCTGCTGTGAACTGGGGTCCTCTGTCTGATACAATACTCTCCAGTAACCCATGTAACTTCCACACATTGTCTCTGAACAACCTTACTAGACCTTCTACCAATGTTCCTTCTGTAGTTGCCACAAAATGCGTTATTTTTGACAACCGATCACAGACTACCAGGATTGCATCTTTCCTGGCTACTATCAGTAACTTTGTGATAAAGTCTACAGTTTTTTTGGCACCTCACTCAACTTCAACTTTCCTGCTACTTCCTCTGTTCTATTTTTCATTCTTTGACATAAATTGCACCCTTCCACATATCTCCCTATATCTCTTGTTACTCCTACAAGGTTCTTGGAAACCGTGGACCGACCACTATGAAGTAGATTCGGACATCCAACTCCCTCACCCATCCAAATGTGAAGTAAAAGCCTGCAACGTTTCTGTATTATCAATCATCTCTGGGGCATTTGCCGCATATCCAGTTCTCCCGCTATATCAGAACCTCATGTGAAGTGTGCGTCCACCATTCCACACTTTGAGAAGTTGGCAGTGGGGATGCATTATGAGTTATCTGTAAGATAGAGAAAAGGAGGGAAGATTTTCTTAGGAAATATAGTAAGTGGGGCTATGACGGCAATGACATCTTACTATGTATAGTTCACTGTTTTGATCAGAATCACATATTAGTGTATTAAGATACTTCGAAGGTATCATGACATGACCAGCTTTCTAATCAGATCATCGCAGATGGATTATATACACTCTCAAACAAACCATCCCTTGACAGCAAGGATTCATGTTACTCCTAGCTACCAATAGTTTCTAGTGATCAATTCCACTGTCTTCTATTGACCTCTATGTCTTACTGCTGGCACATCATGATGTAACTGGATTATCTCTGCTCTCAGCTCCTCATTTCTCAGTATATACACCTTTCCTTCCTTTAGTATCAAATCTCCTTCTATCTGCCACTCATTTCCTTATAGTTCTCTCATCTTTGCTTTCTTCATCTTCTCTACTACTTTAACTACATCTTCATCTTTACTCCTAGCTTTTTTTACCTTTTCTAATATACCTACTTCTGGTTCTTCTATTATTACTTCTTGTAAATTATGAATCCAATTGTCTTTAATAAGTACTTGGTCCTCATTGTCTTTATCTACCCCTACTTTCCAGTCCGGTCTTCTACTTAGTCCATTTGCCTTTTCCATTTTTACTCCAGGCACATGCTTCAAAGTAAAATTAAATCTGGACAAATATAAGGTCTATCGAGCTTGTCTTCGATTCAATTTCTGTGCTTTCATAAAATACTCCAAGTTTTTGTGGTCTGTTCAAATCTCAAATTTGGATTATGCTTCTTCTAATAAGTATCTCTAACTCTCCAACCTCTGGATAATCGCCAACATTTCCTTATTATGAATCTTGTAATTTCTCTCCATCTCATTTAAAGATTTTGAGAGGAATGCTACTAGCCTCCATAATCTGTCTTCTCCTTCCATTAACAACATGCCTCCCATCACATAATCTGAGGCATCTACTTTCATTCTCATTTTTTTATCTAAATCTAGCACTGCTAACACTAGTTTTTGTGTAAACCTTTTCTTCAACTCCTCAAATGCTTTCTCCTGCTTTTCTATCTACTCCTACTTCCTATCTTTCTTTACCATATCATGTAATGGCTTCACAATAAACGCAAAGCCTTATATGAATCAACAATAATAGTTCACCAATCTTAAGAACTTTTGAACATCTTTGACATACTTTGGTGTTGGCCACTCCAATACTCCCTTTACCTTCTCTTTCTCCATCTTAATTCCATCTGGTCCTATTACTACTCCCAAAAATCCCACCTCTCTAACCTTTCACTTACATCTCTCTGGTTTTACATACAAATCATTCTCTTCTAACCTCCTAATTACTTCTGCCACTATCTCATCATGCCCTTCTTCCATCTCTGTTCCCACTATAACATCATTTATAAACACTGCCACCTTCCCTATGTTAATCAAGTTTCTCAGCAACTTATTCATTATTACTTGGAATGTTGTTGGCGAGTTGGTCAACTCAAAGAACATCACTGTAGGTTCAAAGAACCCCTCTAGTGTGGTGAATGCCACCTTCCACTCATCTCCCTTCTTAATCTTCATATTGTTGTAACCCCATCTAAGGTCCATCTTTGTAAAGACCTTTTTTATCCCAATGTTTTCCAAGATATCTGATATTAAAGAGAGTGGGTAGTTGTTTTTTATTGTCTACTTATTCAAATATCTGTAGTCTTGTATTATCTGTTTCTTCTCATCCTTCTTTCCTACAAAGAATACTGGCACTATTTGTGGTGACTTTGATGGCTGGATATATCCCTTTCTCAACTACTCCTGAATAAACTCTCTCACCTTCTCTCTTTCTTCTCTTGACAATGGGTACACTTTCTCCTTCCTTGGTACAAATCTTTCTTTCATCTCTATTACATGGTTCCATACCTTTCTAGTTGGTATTCTCTCTGACTGTTTCTTACTGAATACCTTAATCTATTGGTGAAACTTCTTAGGCACCATCTTCTCTGCTACCTCTTCTGATTTTGCTGCTTCCTCTTCTTTATCCCAAATCTCCTATTTCTCTGCCACTTTCTTAATCTCTATCATTTTTCCTTTCTTCTGTTTCTTTTTCTTATCCTTTTCTTCTTGCTTCTTTCCTACTTCCTCCTTTGCTTCCTCTTTCTTCTGTTTCTCCCAACCTGATTTCCCCTGAACTGGCCTCCGCTACTTACCACACTCCTCTGGGCACCTCGTCATCTTTACTTCTCTTGTCTTCCAATCTATTTCTGGATTGTGGCATGCTAGCTACAGTATCCCCAAAATCACCGTCCACTTTTGTCTACCTATTACATCAATCTCCATTTTCTCCCTATGTCTCTAATAATATATGTTAACTTTTACCGTATTTTCTATTGGTTCTTCCTTGTTGAATGATCTATTCACATTTCTTACATTCATTAGCCCTTCTAGCTTCTTCAGTTTAAAATCTTGCTTTTTGGAAAATTCTAAGCTTATTACTAGCCCAGTTGCCCTGTTATCTAACAACGTCTTTACTATGATTCCTTCCTGTGTATCTATCCTCTCTAATCTTATTTTCACTGTGACCTCTCTCAATGTCTTTCTCTCTATCTTTCTTACTTCCTGACTTCCCTCAGATTTCAATATATTAGCATTTATTTCAGTTGCTAATACATTAAATTTGTTATAAGAATTTAGTTGAGGGATTCTAGATTCTCCACCCTTTTTAAATTGTCTGAGTACTCCAAATTTCCCTTGAACCTTTCTCCCTTTATTCCTGCAGTGATAAGCCATATGCCCAAAATCCCCATATGTATAACAGTTCCTCTCCCTATCTACCTCCATTGCATAAAAGTCTCTTTTGGGAGCCCTCATCCCCTGTTCCTGCTCTCACACTACTACCATATTTGTCCTTTCAACTCCTTCTATTGGAGCAGGCCCTGTTGTCATCTATTGAGGGGGCATTTACCTCTTCTGCCATACTAAGGATCATAACATTATCTGTTGTTACTCCTGCTTAGAAGCTTCTTCTCCCTGTTCCTTCCTTCCTCTCAACCTTTCCTCCTTTCTCCTGCTCTCCTTCCAGTTTCTATCAAGGGCTATTGCCCTTTTATACCACTACTCAATAGAGCCAGGTTGATTTTCTACCTTTATTAACTTTCTTCTAATTGCTTTATTCATTCCTCTCTTGAATTCCTCCACTAGCAGTTATCCTTTGTATTTGCTTCCTCTTGCTGCTCTCTTGAATTCCTGAACAAATTCCTTCATTGTCCTTCCTTCCTGTTCCAGCTTTCTTAACTCTGCTGCCTTCACTGACTTCTCCTCCCCTCTACCAAACTCCTTCTTTATCTCTGCTAGAAACTTCCCTACTGTTTTGAATTCTAGCTCTCCTATCTCCAGTTCCTCTAACATATTTTCCTTTCACACGTCTGCTGCCCCTCCCTGTACATACAACAATATCCATTGAATCTGTTCCTCTGCTGGCACCCCCCTCATCTTAGCCTTCCTGTATAGTTTACATGCCGTTATAAATCCTGAGATCTTTAAGGAAGTCCTATTGAATACCTGAGATTTTACTACCTCCAGGTTTGCTACTCCTCCTCCCGTCCCTTCTGCTACTTGTTCAGATAATATAGTGATCTGTTCCTGCAGCTACTTTATAATGGCAGGGTAGTCGGGCTATTAACTTATCTTGTATGGTGGTAGTGGTGATAATAATAGTAGGATGAGCAGTGGTGGAGTAGATAATGATTGTTCTTGAGTCAAAAGAACTGATCCTATGTTGAACTTGGCTTCTGACTCATATTCTAAACTCAAAATCTCAGTACGTAATAGCAGGTACTCTTCTTGCCCTACTTACACTGATACTGACTACTGCTCTAAGAAAAATATAAACAATTTTGGTCTAAGAAGACCATTCTACTCTAAGTAGGGTTTTAAGAATGCCTACTATTCCTCTGTGTAGATAGACTACAAGAAGGTCTATAGTACAAGGTTGATAAAGGAAAAAAGTAACAAACACATCTACACAAGGTAGTACATCTGAAATGCACCAGTGGGCTTTAATGCACTCAAACAGCTAGACTTTTCCTGCCTAACTAGTATTCCCCTTTAACCTAGGGCCCGGCTGTATCTTCTTGACTAAGGAGTAGTGTTGCCTCCTGGTCGAGGATGAAAAAGGAGTAAGAGGAAAAGATGAGAGGGCCTAGTGTTAGGTAGTCTTGGAAATGGGAATCAAGTTCTAATGTTATGATCTTAATCCTTAGGATTAGATATAAGAACAACTCTTGTATTAGAGAAACACAAGAAAACTCGATAGAGAGCTCTTTTATAGACTATTTTATCTTATATACTCCTACATATAGTCCATGCTAGCTACTGTGCACCCTACCCTAAATCATCATGTGTAGAGCATGAGGCCAATATGTGGTATCCATATTATATGATGTCATTTTGTTCTAGAACCTTCTTCTTAGTTCCATGATCAATATTGTGACCATACTATCAGATGTGACTGATCACTTCTAACCCTAATCCCAGAGTTCTAAAAATAGAAAAGAAAATAAAAATGAAAGAAAATAAAAAGAAACAAAGTCTACTTTCTGTAATCTTGATAACTTAGGCTCAGTGTTAAGCAAAAAACACATTCTTATATTGAGTAACATAAGAGAACTCAATAGAGAACTCCATACAGAAATATCTACCTTATATACTAAACTACTATGGTCCATGTTACTACTTTTCTAACCTACCCTAAAGACCATATATTTGCCTTAAGACCAATATACATTTCACATATTGTTATGATGTTATCTTTCTAGATCTTTCTATATTGTTCTCTTGTATTATGTGAGAGTGTGACTTCTGTGACCATGTCATGTGACCTGTGACAGTGTCACACTTTGTCTTCTTTGTCTTCTACTCTTTAAATAAAAAAAATAAGAGAAAGTAAAAGGAAAATAAAAGAAAATAAAATAGAAACTAAGTCTATCATCTTCAATTCTAATATTCATCTGCTAAATCCTCTATCACAGTTCCATCTGCAAAACAACTTTACATTTTGTACTTCAAAGTCTTAAATAGCTTTTTCTTACTATAATTTCTTAACTTCAACTCTGGTTCCACTGCTTGAGACACTCTTCAATACTATCTTGCATTTTAGTAACTATCTAGCTTATCTGCCAAATGCTCTACAATACTCCAGATGAATTTACCAAAGAGGCCACTCATTTTCTAGGTCTCTATCTAGCACTATTTAATCTGGCTGGATAGCTTTACCTATTTCTAGACCAAGTATTGTTTTTATGGACAACAATCCTAACTGGAAGGATGCTTCTGCTACTAATCCTATTAATAATTTAACAACTAATAAACCTACTTCTTTTACTCACTCACAGTCAAAATCTTGTCAGAGCAATAATACTAATAAACAGTTGGCTAATGTACTTGGCCAACTTGCTAATACTCTTAATGTTAATCAGACTTCTAGACCTAATACTAATTCATGGAGAACTAAAGCCCATATCTCCAACACCTTCAGCAGCACTAAACCTAATAAGCTTAATAATTTCTTATTCTAGTGTCATCTATATTTCTGTGCTAATCCAGCACAATTCAACATGAACATAAACTTCATAATGACCTATCTCACTGGAGTAACTCAGGACTGGTTTGAGATAGGCCTCAACCAGAAAGACCAGAGTATCTTGTAAGACTGGCTCTCTAACTAGAACCTGTTTATTGATAAGCTATGTTAATATTTTGGTCTCTTGGACTCTGTAGGTAAAGCGGCCAATATGCTGGACAATCTCCACATAAAGCCTAACAACAAGATTTCTACTTACAATGTGGATTTTATATGCTATACCTCTCAACTAAATTAGGAAAATAGTGTGCTCTGCCATTGCTGTTACCAGATACTCTCCAATTGGATTCAGAATTCTATCTCTACTCAGGAACAAGAAAAACCTACCTCATTCCAAGATATGTATACTTTGGCAATGAGTATTGATCACCATTACTGGAAACATGACCATGAATGCCACCATACAAGATAGGTGGAGAAAAAGGTTCTTAAGTCTCACTCTTAGAAGCAAGGAAAAACTTCCATCTCTGGTTCTGCTGTAGCCTCTCAGAATAAAGCAAACCCATCTCTGATGGCCTTATCCACTAAAACCTCCCCCTTAAAATCATTTCTATCCCCTGCTTCCAAGAAACAGCCCAATTCTCTATGGGTGGATCTCTCTTCCAAGCTGGCCAGCAATAGCAAGTTAACCAGTAACAAGCACAAGAAGTGTTTCAAAAACAACCTGTGTTTCTATTGTGGTGTAGGAGATTACAAGCTAGACTTCTGTCCCAAGAAGCAAACTATGGTCACTTCTAAGGGTTGCAGTATTTCAGCAACTACTTCTAAGAAATTCTTGGAAAAATAGAGAGTGACCCCCAGGACTCTGTATAGACTAAGGGCTATGTTGAACTTCCCTATACAGTAATGAGTCCCATCAGACTCAATATATCTACTCTTTCTGATTCTTATTTACTTTTTGTCTCTCTTACCTCTTTCTTGATCCTTGGTCAGGATCATCTTAATAAAATCCCATTTGAAGCTCTCATTAACTCTGGGTTTACTCATTGTTTTGTAAACTCTAAATTTGTGAATACTTACTACTTGAAGACATCCACAACTTCTCTGGTTGCTTTCCACTCGTTTAATGGTTTATCAAACAGCACCATCTCTGAAATTGCCAACTTGTCCATAATTTTTTCCACCAGTGATTATATAAATCTGGACTTCTATATCACTCTACTTGATTCTTTCTGCTCTTTGGTTCTTGGATACAACTGGCTCATCCAACACAATCCACTAATTGACTGGGTAAATGAGTTAATAAACTTTCATCTATTTTTGCAGGAAAATCTTGCTCCTTCTCACATTATGGCCAACACACCATTGGCATCTCTATCATTTCTTGACATCTCTCTACAATCATTGGACTCCATAGTTTCCATATCTGCATATGAGACCTCTGTGTCTAACTCTAAGTGACCTAACATTGCTATTATTGGTGCTGTAGCATTCTTGCACATATCAAAACTCCTGGGTTCTAGCAATTTTGAACTCTGTCTTCATTCTTTGAACATTTAGGCTAATTCCACAAAACTTGCAGAAGCTCCTGATCTTTCCAATATCTCTTCCAAGTATCACAAATTCACCAACATTTTCAGCAAAACTAAAGCTAAAGTTCTCACTCCTCATCATCCTTGTGACTTCAAAATCAATCTAGAAGAAGGTGTTCAACCTCTGGTTAGCCCCATATACTCTCTTTTGGCATCCAAACAAGAAGATCTCAAGGAATTCATTAAGGAAAACCTTAATACAGGTTTCATCCAACCAACCTCATCTCTGCATAATACACCAGTCTTATTTGTTAAGAACAAAGATGGTTCACTGCACCTTTATATCAACTTTCACAGTCTTAACCACATCTTTAAGAAAGGTCGTTATCCACTCCTGCTCATTTCCAATCTACTAGACTCACCTCACAAAGCTTGGGTTTATTCAAAGATAGATCTTTGCTATGTTTACTATTTGGTTTGCATTGCTGAAGGTGATGAATGGAAGACTGCTTTCAGAACATGTTATAGATCATTTGAATGGTCTATAATATCTTTTAGTCTTACCAATGCTCTTACAGTCTTTTAGTGATTTATGAATGACATTTTCTCTGATTTTTTGGATGTCTGTATTGTGATCTATTTGGATAATATACTCATCTACTCAAATAACATGTCCAAACATCATTATTGGCATGTAAAAGAAATGCTCAAGTGTCTCTACAAGGTTGGTCTTTATGCCAAAGCAGAGAAATGTGAATTCTACTCTAAGTCAGTAAAGTATCTGGGATACATCCTTTCTCCTTCTGGTCTTACCATGTCTGATGACAAAGTAAAGATTATTCAAGACTGGCCAGAACCTAAGAAAGTTAAGGATATTCAATATTTTCTAGGTTTTGCTAATTTTTATCACTAGTTCATCTTCAATTATTTGGATATCATTATTCCATTGACACACCTTACCTGGAAGAATATTCTTTGGAAGTTCAACTCCTCCTGTCATGATGCTTTCAATTCTCTCAAGAAAGCATTTATCTCTGCTCCCATTCTCACTCATTAGATTCCTGATGTTCAACTCATCATGGAAACTGATGCTTTGGACTATGCTCTCACTGCAATCCTTTCCATTTGTAACAAATAAAATGAAGTTCATCTAGTGGCCTTTTACTCTCACACTTTCACTGTGGCAGAGTTGAACTACAATACATATGACAAGGAATTGCTTGCTATCTTTGAAGCTTTCAAGATTTGGTGATACTACTTGAAAGATCCAGTCTATCCCATCAACATTGTTATGGATCATAAAAATCTTGAGTATTTTTTTACTTACAAAATGTTGATTCAGAGGCAAGTATGGTGGTCCAAGTACCTTTTCCAGTTCAACCTTGTCATCAGGTTCTATCCTGGTCATCTTAGCACCAAACTGAATGCTCCCACTAGACAGTGGAAAATTTATCCTAAAGAGGGGAATACTAGCTACACCACAGTCAACTCTTACAACTTCAGACTCATCTTTACTCAAGAACAACTTACAGCCTCCATACAAGCTACTGTCCTCCTTTTCCTTTCTCTTCATATAGTTACAGTCATGGATCTGGATACTCTATATTGAGACATCCTTTCAGCTCTTTCTAGTGACCCAATTGTGACAAAACACATTTCTGCAGATAATTAGTGGTCTATGGACCCAAATAGTCTTCTTTTCCTTGACAATAGAATTTATGTACCATCTGCTAGTAATCTCTGCATATGCATTCTCCAGTACAATTATGATCACATCCTTACTGGACATTTTGGTTAAAACAAAACACTGGAATTAGTTTGCTACAGATATTTCTGGCCTAGCCTCTATGCTGATATACAACAATTCTGCAAGTTCTATATCACTTGTATGTGATCCAAGCTACAACATCATAAGCCTTACTGATCTCTCAAACAACTCCCTATTTCTGAACAACCATGGAATTCCATTTCTATTAACTTCATCAAGAAACTTCTATTATCCTTCAGGTTCAATACTATCTTGGTCATAGTCAACTGGCTCACCAAACAGATGATCTTTATCCCTGCCCATGACACTATCATGTCCACAGACTTAGCATGTCTATTTGTTCTTCATGTGTTCTCCAAACACAGTGTTTCTTCCCATGTCACCTCTAACAGAAGCTCAGAGTTTGTGTCAAACTTCTTCTGTTTCTTAGGTACTACTCTTAATATATGGCTTCATTTCACTTCAGGCTACTACCTTGAAGGTGATGGACAAATGAAACACATGAATCAGACCCTTGAGCAATACCTCCATATATATTGTAACTACTAGCAAAATAACTGGTCCAAACTCCTATTTCTCATGGAGTTTGCCTACAATAATGCTCTAAGTGCTACTACTGGTATTTCCTCATTCCTTGCTAATAAGGAATATCATCCAAATATCTCTGTTCACTCTGAATGCAATATTTCTTTCAAGTCTGTGACTTTGCTGTAGATCTTGATGAATTACAGAATACTCTCAAAACTAAAATCTCTGCAGCCTAACAGCATTATCAGAAATCTGCTAATGTATGATATTCCCCTGCTCCTGATTTTAAAGTAAGTGACAAAGTCTTTGTCAAGGCTCAGTTCTTCAAAATCACTTGGCCTTCAAAGAAATTCTCCAAAAAATATCTCGGATCCTATAAAATTATTACCTAGCCTGGTACTCTATTGTTCACCCAGTTTTCCATGTGTCCATGCTCAAACCTGCCATGTTCAACTCTTTCTCTGAGAGAATACAACTGGCCTCTGCTCCAGTCATAATTAACAAAGAACCCAAATATGAAATTTCTTGGATAGTAGACTCTAAAATAGATTACTAATGGGCATGCAAACTCCTATACAAGGTGATCTGGCTAGGATATGAAGACACTAGAGATGAATTAGAGTAGATCCCCATATCAGAACTCATCCATATCTCTGACTTGGTATCTGATTTCCACATCATATATCCCAACAAGCCTAGTCTACTTCCTTTGTTCTGATCATGCTGTTGCACTTCTCCCCTGTTTCTATGCATTTTCCAACAGTGATTTTTTTCATTAATTTCTTGGTATATTCAGTTCACTTATTTTCATTAACTCCCAGCTTCTGTACACTTTTTGGGGTTTCTTTTCAAAACTTTCAGGCTTATTTCTTGATTTCCTTACTTATATATTTAGATCACAAAACAAAATAAAAAAATTAAAAGAAATAAAGCAAAAAACAAAACAACTATTTTAATAGGAGGCAGATGATAGAGTCCTCTTCTCCTGACTTTCTCTGGGGCCACTCTCAGACCCCTTTTCATCATCTCTGTTCTCCTTCCAAGCTCCATCTCCATTCTACTGCAGCTTTAATCCTCCCCAACTAGGACATATTTCTCTTTTAGCTCTCTACCAAGTCCCAGAGGGACTTTCCAACTCCTTAGTACTTCTCCACAAGTTTTCAGAGTGCTTTTTCAATGGCACTTAGAACTCTGCTATAAATGGGGATCATAACCAGAGTGTTGGTATTGATGTGGGGTTTGTACTACTGCTTGAGGGTGATGCACCTAGCATATACAAGAGATTGGTTATAAAGAAAAAATTATTAGTAAAAAATAATAATAATAAGAATTAGTTACTCACTTTAAGTAGTATACTAGGCAATTCTGTCTGGTGCTCACACACTTCTTATAGAGGTTAACATCTTCTATCTTGACTGCAGTGCTCTTACAGTACTTCTCTTTAGCTTTCTTGGAAGGCTATTGCCCCTCCTCATCTCTAGAGACAATTTCTTTGCACTTAGATTCCATGACCTAAGATCCCTTAGTGCCATCTAATAAAGCAATGCTTTCTGCTATCACCTCATTCTAGAATTGTTAGAGGTACTTCAACCATTTCTTCTTCTTCTTCTCTTCTACAAGTTTCTACCTTTCAGCTTTTTCCTTTGTCTTGGCCTCTACCTCTCTTCTTGTCTTCTGAGCTGCATGCTCCACATAACAGGCCTTCGCTATCTCTTACAAACAAACCAAGAGCTATTGTTTCTTCTTGTGATGTTGCTGTATTTTATAGTGCTACTCTTTGAGCATATTAGCATCATGTTGGAAGATGTCAGAGGGAGTAGAAAAAAATATGATAATGCAGAAGAAAAGGCAAAAATTTTTCTTTTCTGTTTATATATTGTTAACTTAGATACCATTACAGGATTTTTCAGATAAACTCAATAGGACTTTGAAGGCTCAGTTCTAAGAGGGAAATACTGTCATATACAAGTCTACCTATCTGGAAATTACATTCCCATAGTGATATTGCCTCCTAACCATACAAACCTACCTTTCTTACAATATGCTTTGCAGCAGTAATGCAACCATCCAGGTATTCTGTCTTCTATAATAGAGATACTCCTATTCTACTTGGTCTTCCATGGCAAAGTTACCCCTGTCAGTGTCTCAACACTAAAACCCTAAGTATCTCTTATAGTAGGAACTTATATATAAGACTAGTAGTTACACTATAATTCACTAGTCTGATAATTGACAAAGATAAACTCTTATTGAACTTAATCACTGATGTTCAACAGCAACATACCAAATTAGCACTCACTTCTATCTTAGACTTCTTCCTATTTCCTGAAATTGTAACTACATGGTAGACAGACAGTATAGCACATAAACTGAAGCCAAGGTCATTCCAAGAGTCTACACATTTCTAAATCCACCTTGTAGACTTTCACCCCTAGTGTTATGATATAGTAAAGGGTAAAACAGTAATATTCTTTTTTGGATTTACTTTTATTTTATTATATTGATGATGATGATGAAAAGGTATGTGACACTGCAGTCACATGACATGTCACATGATGTGAGGTCATAAAGCCTAGAATGGACTAAAGTGGACTGGAGCAGTCTAAATGGATGATGTCAAGGAGTATGTTAACTGTATAGCTACCTCATGGTGTACACATGGTGTACTCATGGATGACACATGGACATTAGGGCAGGAGTAATTATTTGTAGTATAGACCATGTGTAACTTATATAAATAAGGTAGCAATTTAGCAGAGACTTCTTGTTGAGTTCTTTTGTAATCTTCCACATTGATAGCCTACTGAGAGCTTTACTGCTTTGTGTAATTATTGGACTTTGTGTCTAATGGTTGCCACAACATCCAGTATGAACCATGCCTAATATATAAGAGTTAAACCAAATGCTAGATATTTAGACAAAATTGTTAACAGTATTCCACTCTCAGACAAATAGCTAAAATAAGCATATAAGCC
>JAJOHK020000909.1:0-17994 GCA_022457215.2 Leucocoprinus gongylophorus
TGACTGCGATGTCACGTGCCTCTTCATCGTCCAAAATAAAAAGAAAAAGAAAACAAAATTCCTATAAAGTCAGAAAATAAAAGAAAAAGAAAATAAAAATTGTTCATGTCCCAAGCGTCCCATAACACCTAATCTTCCAAATAAGAAGATTGAATTAGTCCAGAAAGTTATTAATGGTTCAAAGGATAAATCAAAACCTAAGATCAACATAACCACTAAAGGTCCTTTATAAAAACAAGTGATCATTCCAATGAATAATAACCTTGCCAGAAAATTCATCAAGGACTCAAGCATGCATGTTGCCAATATAAATCATGCTCTCAAGGCTATCAAATCCAACATGATAGCTGACTTTATTCATGTAGAGGACAAAGAAATTATTATCATAACTAACTGTGTCTCTTTGGGTTCTGACCTTCTTTCTTCAGATGCAGAACAAGTTTTATCACCTAGACTTCCACAATCTAAATCTTACCTTAAAATCGTAGGAATTCCATATATCAATGAGAAAACCAATAGCTGTATTTCATCAGACAATATTGAAAATGTACTCAAGAACAATCACTTGTTCAATGATATCATTCTTGTATTTAAACTACAAGTTATTAAGGTATCTCCAAAATCTGACATAGCTATTATCTAGGTCAATATATGGGACACCCAAAGTGGGTCAAATGCCAAAAAAGTCATAAATTAACAGTTCAATATTAGAAGCTTTATTGCAACAGTTTATAGAGCAAACATGAACCCAGGTGTTCTACAATGCAAGAACTGTTGGAAGTGGAGATATACGGCAGAGGTGTGTTGTATATAAGAGTCTAAGTGTATGAGGTGTAATAGTTCTTATCTTACTGAACATCATTGTTATTTCACCTGGTATTGCAAGACTAACAATAAAATTAACCTACCTAGGCTAGAGACTAAGAAGGGCAAGTCATGCTCTTACTTGTTTAAATGCCTCAATTGCAAGGGTGATCATCAAGCTGACTCATACAAGTGCTCCTTCTGGAAATATTGCTTCAATAAGGAGTAGTATGCAAAGAAATACACTAAAATTTGGGATAACCAAAAGAACTCAACTCATTCAGCTGTGAATGGCAACACAATATGATTTTGAAAGATCTGAAGATATTCTCTCAAAATGTTCAAAAGAATAATTTTCTCATCAATACTATACTCGAAATCAATCAAAGTTTCAATATCATCTTTATTTAAGAACCATCTTGGACAACAATTAGAACCATTCCCAGCTCAATGAATTGTGAAGGTGTTCCCTTAGTAGGCATTCCCAATCACCCAAACTAGCTTATCTTTGCCAGAAAAATGGATTTAGCAAGTAACTCTCCTAGAGTCATTATCTATGTAAATGTCAGACTTTCTTCTTTTTGATTTTCACTTCTCAAAGATATTATTAATCATAAAAATATTTTACTTGCATTTTTTCTTAACAACAATGACATCTTTTGAATTATAAACATTTATTCCAATTCTTCTCACTCTGCCTTAAAGTATCTCAAGGATACTAAGATAAATATTCCAAATCTGCTAATTATGACTGGTGATTTTAACATTCGAGACAGTATTTGGGACCCATCTTTTCCTCATTACTCATTTATTAGTGACAATCTCATTATTATAGCAGACTCATTTAATTTAGATTTGTCAATTCCAACTAACCAAATCTATACCAGATACTTAGATATGGTCAGTGAATTGAACTCAGTCATTGACCTGATGTTCCTACAAAGTGGTTTTACTGAACTCAATAACCACTTTATCTATCTTAACTGGTGAATTTCCTTGGACCATGCTTCTCTTATTGTTTCCATCCTTATTACAAAAGAAAACATTATCTCATCCAAATTCTCTATTATGAAAAATAGTAAAGAAGAAACAGCTTTTATTAAAGATATCTCATATGCTATCAAGAATCTCAGTGTCTCTAACTTATCAGACATCAACAAACTTGAAAACGTAGTTAATTCTCTTGCATCAAATATAGAAAGTGCATGGAGGACAAATTCAAAACACATCAACATCACAAGACACTCTAAGAGCTGGTGAAATGAGGAATATAATCAAGTGCTGTGTAATTACAGGTCATCAAGAAATCTTGAAAATTGGAAAATCTTCAAGAATAAGATTAAATCTACTAAGTGATCTTTCTTCAATCTCAAAATTCAAGAGATCATCAACAAAAAATGG
Source organism: Leucocoprinus gongylophorus (assembly GCA_022457215.2). NCBI lineage: Eukaryota > Fungi > Basidiomycota > Agaricomycetes > Agaricales > Agaricaceae > Leucocoprinus > Leucocoprinus gongylophorus. The sequence continues at coordinate 2,206 of JAJOHK020000909.1, forward strand.
GGGCCTTGGGAACTCATGAGCTGGGTCAACAAGTGCAAATTACCAGCTATTGAAGCCATCAAGTACAACAATAAACTATGTCTTAACATCAACAATCTGTAAAATACTCTTCATTTCACATTTAACACAGCTCTTCATTGTTAAGTTGACATCAATGTTCTTAATAAAATAAATGATAAACTGACTTCCCCTTGGGCCCCATTTTCAAAAAAATAATTCAAGATTACTATCGCCAATTATAATAATGTATTTGCTCCTAGTCTAGACAAATTGTCATGGAGTCATCTCAAGATTGTCCTCAAAGATGAAGAATATCTAAATAACATCATCTCCATTGGTAATGCCTGTATTGAATTAGGATTTTGGCCTTTGCACTTTAAAAGATCTACAACAGTTGTAATCTCCAAGCTGAACAAGAAAATGTATGATTCTCCCAAATCTTTTAGGCCTATTGTCCTACTCAACATATTAGGCAAATTAATCAAAAAAGTCATTGGCAAGAGACTCCAATTCACCATGGTAACAAATGATTTTATCCATCTGAGTCAACTTGGTGAATTGAAGTTTAAATCTACATCAGATGTGAGTGTGGCTCTTATGCATATCATTTGAATGGGATAGGTCAAAAACCTTTCAACAAGCACTCTCACATTTGATATTGTGCAGTTCTTCCCATCACTAAATCATTGTCTTCTCACCCTGATTCTGAAGAAAGCAGGATTTGACAATCATATCACTTCATTCTTCACCAATTATCTTGTGAACAGAAAAACTAATTATTTCTGGAACAATTTCATTTCCCCTATATTTAAAGTCAATTTTGGAGTGGGCCAAGACTCTGTGCTCTCTCCCATTTTATCAGCACTTTATCTTTCTCCATTTCTCTACATTTTAGAAAATCACTTAAAAAATCTCAAAATTTCAGTTTATATCATATCCTTTGTTGATGATGGACTTTTTATTTCTCAAAGCAAATCATTTAACATCTCTAACTGTTGCCTTTTTTGTAGCTACAATGTTTTGACCAAGTTGCTTGAAAAATTTGGTCTTATAGTAGAACATTTTAAAACTGAAGTCTTTCATTTTAACAGATCTCAAGGTGTCTTCAACTCATTCCCTCTTGACCTTTCTCTGTTAGGAGAGTCCATCTTACAACCCAATAATATGTGGAAATATTTAGATTTCATATTTGACAGAAAACTATTGTTCCACCAATATGTCAACTTTTATTCAAACAAAGCAATGTTCACAGTCAGATGTATGAAAATACTTGGCCACTCAAACTGTGGTATCAATCCATTGTAGAAATACCTTCTCTATAGGACTTGTGTTCTCCCCATTGCATTATATAGGTTTTAGCTATGGTTTTACAACCATACTCTTATGTCATATCACTTGAAAGCTTTAGGAAAAATGTAAAGAAGAGCTGCAATATAGATCCTAAGGGCCTTCAAAACCTTCTCTTCTCATAGCATCAAAGCCACTGCAGGACTTATTCCTATCAAACTCCACCTCCAAAAACTTGGTGAAAGATCACAACTATGAGCACATACCTTACCACCAAGTCATCTTATCTATTCTCTTATGAATTCTACTCATAGTGCACTAGCAGTTCACAACTCCATCTCTCTTGATTCTCTCACTAGATAACAACATTACCTCATTAAAAGCCATCTAGTTGATATGACTAATAGGTTTAATGAAAATTACCCTTCCTTTATCCCTTTTCATTCTGAATTCTCTCCTAGTCTTAGAATTATTGACAATTTTCCAGATCATATTGTTTTTAACACTGATAACAAGCAAAAAGACAATAAATTTCACTCTCAACAACTTGACGATATAGTTTTGGAGTCCTCAACCTTTCTTTCCACTGCCATTATAGCCTCAGATGCTAGTATCAAGAACAACATTACTACATCTATATTGCATGTGCACACCCACAATAAACCCATCACAAAGGCTATTTATCACATGATTCATGTCACAAGCACTGAAGCAGAACTTTTTGCTATCAGATGTGATATCAACTAAGCCTCAAATATTAATAACATTTCCAAAATTGTTGTCATCACCAACTCTATTCATGTGGCCAGAAAAATCTTTGATCCATCCATATATTTCTATTAAGTTCAGTCAGCAGCCATTCTTTCTGATCTTTGCAAATTTTTCCTATATTATAAAAATAACTCCATTGAGTTTTGGGAATGTCCAAGCTATCTCAATTGGCATTTTCACAAAGTAGTTGATAAAGAAACAAAGGCCTTCAATCTGACTCCACTTTTTCCTTGCAAGACTTTATATGACTTTAGCAAGAAAAAAGAAAGTGGTGATATTATAAACATTTGGAAAATGACATTCCAAGCTTCAGATTTCAAAGAAAAACAATTTCTAGACTTACTTGACAACAACAACAATATCATCAAACTGTCTTATATCAAAAAAGGTTTTTGGCTCAAAACTTTTGGCTATTCAAACTCCTTATATGTGTGTGCTACAAGAGCAATTACTAATCACACTCCAATTGGCAAGTATAGACTTAGATTCTTCTCTAAAGAAGAATTTAAATGTCCATACAGTTTATACTCCATTAAATCAAGGCACCATATTGTTCATGAATATGGTAGGTTTAATGGTTATTGGAATCTGAGAAGGGACTCCTTAAGTTATGTTCTTGGAAACCAATCTGAGTGCATTCACTTTTTCTGACAATATAAAGTAAATATTTTTATATGTTTCTCTCTTTTCTCTAGTTTTGATTTGTTATTTTCATCTCTCTTCTTTTTCTATCTCTTTGTTTTTATTTCTATGTATGTTTGTTGTTTTTGTAAGTAGTTATGAAGTAGCTACCACAGCCTGCTTATGTGCTCCATATAATGAATTGTTGAACTAAAAAAAAAAATTATTTTGAACTTAGATAATAAAGTGATAGATATACTTTTTTTTTCTTCTCTCTCTCTTACCACCATCTTGAATGGTAGTGCCTATTAGAAACATAAGGAATAAATTCTCTTCTACTTCAGCTTCTAACAATTGCAACTCAAATATAGCTTTGGTTATTGACGACATTGATATGATTGATGACTGTGTTGTCAGTAATATCATCTATGAAGATAGCAACAGTAATAATGAGGTAAGAGATTACACTCTTGTGCCTAGTGTAACCAGTTCCTACTCTGTTCTGTGTTCCTTCTCCAATAAGAGTGTGGAGTTATACATGAACTGAATGCAGAGAGAAAGCAATAGTATGGTTCAAGACAAATCTACTACTTTAGCTAATAGCATCCAGCTTGAATATGTGACATAGGAAGCACAAAACCCAATTGTCAGCAAGGCAGCTGACACCTCTTCAAACACGAGAACTGTACATAGGCATAATATTGCTCCAACACATGTCAATTCAACTGTGGTCAACAACTGTGACATTATCAATGTTCAGTTAAATTATGACATCAATTAACCTTTAGACCCAAACTCTTAGGATGGTGAGTTTAGGGCAATTTCCCTACATGGCTCTATGGAACATCTTGGTTCAGATATCAAGAACATCAAGAAATCACTCTCCAGAATAGAGAAATATATCCTCAGTAAAGACATTGATAGCAATAAAGCTAATGATATCAAGGACTTTGAAGGTCTAGGCAAAGCAGTATGGGGTTTATCACAGCCTTCTATTCATCTCAGTAGAATAGCTTAACTATTGATGGCACTAATTGATCCTTCAGAAATAATGTCAAATCAAAGTTCAGCTCTCAAGTGGTGAAGAAAGCCACCAAATCCAAGGACTCAAACACATCTCATTTCCCATATGTTGTTGCATGAGGAATCAAAACAAGAGCAGCTGCACCTAGAACAGTCGTGACTCAGTTTTTGTAGCACAGAACTGAGGTGAGAACTGTGTAGTGTAAAGAAATATACAGTTCAATCTTATGTAAGGAAATAAGTCTGGAAGGAAAGAATGTGATGTCAAATAAAAAAAGAGTGCAAAGTGAGACATATGTGAGAAAAATGAATAACAATATATGTTTCAGCCCTTCTCCCTCCTATTCCAGCAAAATTGGCTAAGAAAGTAAATGAAATCTTGAAATATTTCAAAAAACCACAACCTATCAATCAAGGACCCAAATCTTACATGCAGGTATTGGCCAAACAACCTAATATTGCCAGGAAAATGCTTAAAATTAAGGAAACCTTCTCTAACTTCTAAAACAAAAAAATTGAAATTATACAAAAAATTATTAGTGGCCAAGACAAATCCAAGCCAAAAATCAGTATGACCACCAAAGGCCCATCCCACAAACAGGTCATTGTCCCAATGAAAGGCAATGATGCTAACAACTTTATCAAGGATTCAAGTATGCACATCATTAATATCAACCAAATTCTCAAGAACATCAAATTCTGCATTATGGCAGATTATATATACATTGACAGTAAAGGCATTATCATAACTACTAACAATATTGCTTCTCCCTCAGACTTACAAGCCATCAAAAAATATGTCAAGAGCATGTCTAGTATTGATGCTGACCAAGTTCAATCTTCCCAGCTACCTCAATTTAAGTCATACCTAAAGATTGTCAGTATTTCCTACCTATCCAAAGTTACCAACTCATGTATTACATCAGAAGACATTGAGAGAGTTCTTAAGAACACCCACATCTTCAATAATGTTGTCTTAGTCTTCAAACTGAGAATAATCAAGGTTTTGCTGAAATCTGATATGACCATCATATGGATTGACATCTGGGATGCTCAAAGCAGCTCTAAAGCCAAATCCCTCATCAACTGAAGGTTCAACATAGGAAGATTCATCACTACCATTCATAGTGCCAACATGAATCTAGGCATTCCCTAGTGCAAAAATTACTGGAAGTGGGGTTACAATACAGGTGTTTGTAGAATCCAAGGGGCAAAGTGCATCAAATGTAATGGCATGCATCAAACCATCCACCACAGAGAATTTACATGGTGCTGTAAGACCAATGACAAAATCAACCTACTTAGACTCAAAACAAAGAAAGGTAAGTCCTATCCCTATTTCTTCAGATGCTCCAACTACAAGGGTGAGCATCAAGCAGACTCTACCAACTGCCCATTCTGGAAACATTGTTTCAACAAAAAGTGGCACAGCAAGGACTATGCCAAACTATGTGAAAACTGTAAGGAATCAATTCATTCATCTGTGAACATCAGCAAAATATAATTTGCAAAGATATCAAAATATTTTCTCAAAACATTCATAAAAACTCTCTCCTCATCAACACCATCTTAGAAGTAAACTCTTTCTTCAACATTGTCTTCATCCAAGAACCCTCTTAGTTCTTTATTTGCTTTATCCCCAGCTCTTTAAACTGTGAAGGAGATGCTCTTGTTGGCATGGTTAACCATCCTAATTAGTTAACATTCATCAGATCCAACATTTCTGAGTCTGATTACCTAAGAGTCATTGCCTACATTAATATTAGACTATTCTCCTTTCGTTTCTCTTTCTGCAAAGACATTATTGACTACAGAGACATTCTACTTATCTCTTTCTTTAATAATGGTGAACTTTTCTGGCTCATGAACATATATTCAGATGCCTTCTATTCTGCTTTAAAGTATCTGAAGAATACTGAAGTTAACTTTTATAATCTCCTTATTATGACAGAATATTTTAATATTAGGAACAGTTTATGGGATTCCTCCTTTCCACATCATTCATCCATCAGTGATGACCTAATTATTTTAGCAGACTCCTTTAACTTATCATTATTAGTCCCTACTAACCAAATATCTACCAGATATGCAGACAATATCAATGATTCAAACTCAACTATTGATCTTATGTTCATTCAACGTGAATCCCTTGCTTTCAACAACTATTTCATTTATTCTGAGTAGCATCTCTCATCTGACTACGCTCTCTTAACCATCACCATTCCTATTTCAGAAGAAGTCATCAATACATGCAAGAGCACTATCAAGAAAGATAGCAATGAAGAAGCCCAGTTTGTAGAAGACACCATCAATATTATCAAGAACTTGAACATCTCGAACCTCTCAGATATTCATATATTGGAAAACATTATTAACAAACTTTCTAATAATATGGATAAAGTGTGGAACAGAAACATGAAACTCACCAATGTTACAAAGCACTCCAAGAGTTGGTAGGATGATAACTGTAGTAGAGAGCTCAAGAAATATAGATCATCAAAGAGTCTTGAAGACTGGAAATTCTTTCACAAAACAGTAAAGAGTACTAAAAGGACGTTTTTTGATCTCAAAATCAACAAAATAGCCAACAAAAAACAAGGGCCATGGATGCTTATGAATTGGGTCAACAAACAAAAACTCTCTACCCCTAAAGCTATCAAATTCAATGGCCAACCATGTCTTGAATTGGATGATTTTTGGCAAGTGTTATATTTTACATTTAACACAGCTCAGTATCTCTCTGTAGATTGTGATGTTCTAGATAAGTTAGGGTCATTTTTGTCCTTGTCCTGGACACATTTTGCAGAAGAAGAGTTCGTCAGCTCTTTGCTCAAATATAACAATTTATCTACTCCAGGCCCTAACAAGCTGTTGTGGAGACATCTCAAAATTATCCTCAAAGATAGTATGTGCTTAAGAAATGTTGTTACCATCACAAATGCATGTATCAAATTGGGCCATTGGTTATCACACTTCAAGATCTCATCAACTATTGTTATCCCCAAACCTAACAAATTATCTTATAACTCTCCCAAGTTGTTCAAACCTATTATCCTTCTAAACATGTTGGGAAAACTCATTGAAAAAGTCATTAGTGACAGAATCCAACTTCATGTGGTCACTAACAATTTCATTCACTACAGTCAACTTGGCTGTCAAGTTCATAAATGGTGGACTTAGTTTCTCTCTATTTTACTCTGTATTTTTATTGTTATTTCATTTTATTTTTCTATTTTCTATTTTTAGAACAACTAGGGTTAGGGTTGGGTCACAAGACACAGAGAATGAAGAAGGAGAATCCAGAACAAATGATGTCACATAGCATGGATACTATATGTTGGCCTCATAGACTACACATGGTTGTTTAGGGTAGAGTATGCAGTAGTTAGCACAGACTATCTGTAGAACTATATAAGGTAGACTAGGTTGTAGAAGAGTTCTCTATTGAGTTCTCTTGTGTAAACCCTATACAAGGTTGCTTCATTGTCCAACCCTAAGGATTTTGAGTTATAACATTAGCGGCCTCAAGTTCAAATCTACAACTGATGTGGGTGTTGCACTCACCCATTTTATTCATATGGGTTAGATCAAGAATTTGTCTACCAGCACTCTCACCTTTGACATTTTCTAATTTTTCCCTTTTCTCAACCACTGTCTCCTTTCTCTCATTCTCAAGAAAGCAGGTTTGAATTCAATCATTGTCAATTTTTTTTCTAGTTATCTTGTCAATAAAAAAATGCAATATGTTTGGAATAATTTTTCTTCTCATTTTGTTAATGTTAATGTTGGTGTAGGCCAAGGCTCGGCCCTATCCCCTATCCTTTTGGCTTTGCATTTAGCTTCTTTCCTTCACATTTTAGAAAAATGTCTTAAAAATCTCAATCTTCAGATTTCTTTACTTTCATTTGCTGATGACAGCTTGCTTATTACCCAAAGCAAGTCTTTTGAATCTTCTAATGCTCATCTTTTTTGTAGTTACAATATAGCTCTTAATCTCCTCACCAAATTCAGTTTTTATGTCAAACATTCAAAAACTGAAGTTTTTCACTTCTCTAGGATGCATGATGTCTTCAGTCCTCCTCTCCTCAATCTTTTATCCTTAGGCAGCCCAATTTTATCTCCCAAGACATCTTGGCAATACTTTGGTTTCATTTTCGATAGAAAGCTATCTTTCTATAGCTATATTGACTTCTATGCAAATAAGGTGATTTCAATAATCAAATATATGAAGATTCTTAGCAGCTCCACTAGAGGTTTAAACCCTTATCAAAACATTTACTCTACAGATGTTGTATCATGCCAATTACTCTCTATGGCTTCCAATTATAGCACTACAACAAAGCCTCTCTTTTATATCCACTGAAGATTATAAACAAAATACAAAGAAGAGTGGCCTTATGCATAGTAGATGGCTTCCATTGATGAGAATCGAAGCCATTGCTAGTCTTACTTCAATCAACCTCTACCTACAAAAAATTGGAGACAAATCTCAACTCAGGGTACATTCACTCCCTTCCAACCACATACTACACTCTCTTATGAGCTTGTGTAATGAATTCTCTCTTTGTCAACATCCTCTTTCACTCAATTTCTTAACAAAAAGGCAGCACAGTCTTATCAAAGACCATTTGGTAGATATGGATAATCACTTTAATGGGATTTTTCCTTCTTTCGACCTCATCAACCCAGAACTGTTCCCCAGTTATAGAATAATAGATACCTATGCTAATCATTTCTCTTTCCATTCCTTTAGCAAACAGGCAAATCACAGCATTAATTCTCAAGTTCTTGAACTTGACAAAGTAGCCATCAAATTATTAGATGCTCCTTCAACCACACTCATCATATCAGATGCTTGTTATGAACTAAAGCTCTTAGGGTTGAACAATAGAACAACTCTTGTATTGAGTAATACGAGAGAACTTGATAGAGATCTCTTTACAAACTAATCTTCCTTATATACTACTAACCATGGTCCATGCTCACTACTGTGTACCCTACCCTAAACGACTATGTGTAGAACATGAGATCAACATGTGTTATCTATGTTGTATGACATCATTTGTTCTAAAACCTTCTACTCCATTCTTCTAAGTCTTGTAATCAATGTTGTGACCAATCACTTCTAACCCTAACCCTAGTTGTTCTAAAAATAGAAAATAGAAAAATGAAATAAAAAGAAAAGAAAAATTAAATTAAAAACTGAAAAATGAAGTCTACTTTTAATGATCTTGATAATACTAGTGTTAAGAACAACATCACTATATCCATTGCTCACATCCATATAAGAGATAAACCCATCACAAAAACCCTACACTATGCTCTAAATGTCACAAGTACTAAAGCTAAGCTTGTTGTAATTAGATATAGTATCAACCAAGCTACTAACATCAACTATATCTCCAAAATCATTGTTATAATGGACTCAATCCATGTAGCAAAGAAAATATTCAATCTATCCTCTCATTCCTTTCAAAAGCATGCAGTTGCCATTCTAAGGAAGCTTTGTTCTTTCTTTTCCTATTACCTAAACAACCACATTGAGTTTTGGGATTGTCTAAGTCACTCCAATTGGCATCTTCACAAAGCTGTCAGCTCTGAAACCAAATCCATCAGACTGACTCCTATATATCCCAACAAGCTCTCCTGGAACTTTAGCAGAAAACTCAAATGCAACAACCTCACTAACAAATGTAAAATGATGTTCCAAGTGTTTAATCTAAAGGGTAACCAGTTTCTTGACTTTATAGATGGAGACAATCATTTGCTTGAACTATTGCATATTAAGAATGGCCTATGGCTCCAAAACTTCAGCTATTTTAACTCTTTTTGTGCAAGAGCTACTAGAGCTATCACCAATTATGCACCAATAGGCAAATATAGACTTAGATTCTTCCCAAATGAAGAATTTAAGTGTCTATGTGGTCAATATCCCATTGAATCAAGACAATATATACTACATGAGTGCAAGAGATTCAACAAGTACTAGAATTCACAAAGGAATTCTATTGCTTATTTTGTTATATTTCTCAAATGAAACCACAATGCATTTGCTTTCCCAAATAACATTACTTAGTTTGCTATGGATATATTTCATAGTTAAACTCTTTGTAGTTTTATTTTTCCCTTTTTTTCATATTTATTTTATTTTCTCTTTTCTTTTTCTTATTTTCATGTAATCTTATCCTTTTTGTATGTAGTTACATTGTAGCTACTATGGTCTGCTCTCACGCCCCATATAATAAATTGTTGATTCAAAAAAAAAAGATTTTTATCTTGTAAGATTACTTAATATACTATTGATTATCTCAGTTAGTAGTTGCTACAACAAGATATATTATTACTAATACTAGAAGTTGATAATAATTTTAGTTAATTTTCAAAGTAAGGTTTTATAATATTTTTACAATATAAACTACTAATTTATATACTTAAGGCTATAAAATTGTTAAGAGTTTAGTAAGAATATCTGAAATAAAATAGAAATATAATATAGCCAGCACACGCTATTTTTCCTCCTACCACCATCTTGAGTGGTTAGCGCTCATAGAAAATTATAACAAATTAACATCTTTTTCTACTCTGAGCAAGTTAATCATGAAATTGAAACATACCTCTGGTGCAAAAACACTAGCAAAAGTCAAGGAAATAGAAAGTTTTTTTGTGAAACCCAGGCTTCAAGAATCTAGGGATGAATTATTGATGGATTGGAGCAAAGACATACCTGAAGTTCAGTCTTCATCTATACCTTGTGTCTCTTCAGCAGGAGAAAATATGTTGTTGCCTCATGCTCTGTTATATAATAGGGATGCAAAAGGGAAAAGAAGGACAGAGTCAATTGATTCTAGCTCTTTATTATTAAACTATGGTGGAAAACAGCCTTCAATACCGAGTTCTTGGAATAGAGCTTATCGTGCATTATTTATCTTCAGAACAGATGAAATATCTGAGATAGATGTCATCAATATGGCTCAGTCAATTTCAAGAATTATCAATTATATCAAGAGTAGTCCAGCAGACAAGAAGTCGCCTGCTAAGGAATTTGAACAAGTTACAAAAAGCTTTTGGAACCTCATCACAGCCATTTACTCCTCTAGGTGGAATCTTCTACCTGTTGAGGATGGTAAGATCTTTTGTGCTCTTATAGGCAAGAGACTTCTAAACAACTATGTGAAACTTGGCTTGTTGAACCAATCTGAGGTAAAGAAGCTGTCGCCTTTTATGCCTACCACTGCTACAAATTCAAATGTCCCTGTAGCTCCTTCTTCCAGCAAAACAACTGGACCAAATGAGAAGAAGGCTCCGAAGCCTATGATTACAAAGAAGTCTTATGCACAGGCTTCTAAAGCAAATATCTTGTTGAGTATTGAAGATGTTATTCGAGTGAAGGAAGCATTTCCCATTTTATCAGCTGATGAAGTTGGAAAGATGTTGAAAACAAAGAACAGTGGCAGGGGTACAAAGAAACCCAAGATTAACATGATGACTAGAGGGCAATCAAAAAGAGAGGTTATAATCCCTATAACCAAAGCTAATGCTAAGTTGATTGTCAACTCAGCCCACATCCATGTTTCTAATGTCAATAAGTGTCTAAAAAACTCCAAATCAGACACTTTTGCAGATTTCATTTAATGTTAATGGAATCATCATCACAACAAATAAACCTGCTAGTGATCTCGATTTATCAACAATTGAGAAATACTTGAAGAACATTCAAAATGTAAATCCAGATTCTATCGAGAGTCCTCGTCTTCCCAAGTCCAAGTCATACATGAAAATTGTTGGACTTCTATACTTGAGTGAATTAGAAGTCATAACTCCTGATATTATCAAAGGTGTTTTAAAAGATTTACATCTTTTCAAGAACATGATATTGGCTTTGAAACTCTGTATCATCAAAGCATCACCCAAATCTGATAAAACAGTGGTATAGGTGGACATCTGGGATTCTCAGAGCAGTTCTTGTATGAAGAATATCATCAATCAACAATTTAATATTAGGTGATTTATTATAACTGTTTATGGAACTAATATGAACCCAGGAGTTCCTCAGTGTAAGAACTGTTGAAAGTAGGGACATTCAACACTAAGTTGTCACTCTCATATCTCCAGATACGCTAAGTGCTATGAAGCTCATGATACCAAACATCACAGAGAGAAAGCATGGTATTGTATGGAAAACAAGAAAGTAAATCACACAGCTACCAAGGTTGGTAAGCCATATTCTCATGTCTTCAAGTGTGTAAATTGCAAAGGAGACTATCAAGCAGACAGCTATAGTTGTCCTTATTGGCATAACCATTTCAATAAGGATTGGCATAGTAGAAAACAACAGGAACTCTTTTGAATGAAAGTAGAGTACAATAATATAGCTACTATGGACTACCCTTACATCCTACATTATAAATTGTTGATTTAAAAAAAAAAAGATATAGCCAGATTAAAACATGATATATAAATAAGTATCACATGACTAGATAATCTAATATAACAGTCATATATAACTTCTTATTATATTCTCTTAAATAAAAAATAATCTAAGTATAAAGCCTAAGTATAATTATCTAAGTTATCTTTAACTTATAATTAAAGTTTAAGAAAACAAACTCTAACAATAGAGCTTATTTACACATAATACTTTAAATATTAATATATTAGAAAAGTTATAATATATTATCTATAAAAAATATATTCTTTTATAACTTTACTTCTTTATATTTTTTAATTAATTTGTTTTTCTATGTTCTATTTTATTATTTATACTTATTTACTAAACCAATTTTTCATACTCTAGATTTTTCCAAGTTGTTTATAATTATTTCTAACTATCTAGAAATGTTAACTAACTTTTCTTTTTTGTATTTTCTTATTCTTCTATAATATTTTATAATCTTTTATATATATACTAATTTGTTTTCCTATACTTTATATATACTTACTAAGTACTCTAACTTTCTTTTCAATTTAGTTTTTTTATTATGATAATAAAATAGTCAATAACTCACTAAATAATTTTATAACAAAATAATCTTATAAAGATTATAAAAAAACTTAATGAGGAGTTCTCAATATATTTATACTATATATATATTACTATTATAAGTCTCTTTCTAAACTACTTGTATTGTTTATAAATCTATTATATACATATAATCAAAGTTAAAAATAATAAACCTAATTTCTTTTTATTATTCTTTCTTATTTTTATTTTATTTTATTTTTTAATTTTTCTTTTCCTTTTTCTTGAACAATGAAGAAGTTCATGACTGCAGTTACATAATATGATATCATAGACCTAAAATATAAAAAAAAGACTAAAAGAATAATATTAAGATATATATTAACAGCATGTTTACCTTATAATATATATATTGTGTACTTATAGACAATGTATAGATATTAGAGTAGGGTTATTTATTATTAGTACAGACTATGTGTACTTGTATAAATAGTATAGAAATATATTAAAAACTTCTTGTTAAGTTTTCTTATGATTCTTATAAGATACTTTGCTTATAAGTCTGCCTTAGTAGTTCTATTGGTCTTTTGACTAGTGGTTACTACAACATCTGGTTATCTGCAGAATAGTTCACTTGCAACAAGAATAAAATTCTATGAGTTTTATCCTTCTTTAAAAATAATCAAGTTATAAAGTAGTCTGAAGACTTATTTTGTTAGAGCAATTAAACAAAGATTGTTGTCAAAATTAAAAATAGTAAACTCTATTTCATTTCTGAGTTTCTTTTTTATTCATTTTGAGACTTAAAGTTAGAGGATAATGTGATGTTACAAACTGTTACACATCTATCATAATTATATATCATATAATTATGTATTACAAAAAATATCATAGAAAGTCTCAATGGAAAGTTTCTAAGTATAATCTGTTTATCTTATATATGATATAATACATATTATATAATATTATTCTTTTAAGTTTTTGTGTAAATTTTATATAAGATTCTTCTTTTGCTTAACTTTTTAGTTTCAGTTGTAACAATTATAGTGTTTTAATAGAGTTTATAATTTTAGGAAAATCTTAAGCTACATTGTTTGATCAACTAAGTATATAACTCACCTCTAGAGAAATTCTAAAGAATAGTATGAAGTTTTCTGAAGATATCAGTTATTTTAAGTATTCAAAAGTCTATTCTAATCAAGCAAAACATTAGACAGAACATTTGGTAACTTAGCTACAGAATGATAATATCAAATAGTCAGATACTTTAGTAGAATATTGCTAGATGGTAAGAGCTCATTGGTTAGTAGCTAGTAAAAGCAGATTAAAGGTTGTAAAAAGGTATACAAAAGTCTAATAATATCATAGCAAAACTTGAGAAAATAAGAAAATCATAGAATTCACTCAGATTTTGGCAAATACTACTAACTTAGATCTGGATAAAGTAAAAGGTTTTATATTTTGAGAAGAGTTAAATCTTAGAATTAATACTATTAGAAACAAACTAACTGGTAAAAGAATGTTAGGATAGATATTGTCATAATAGATAAAGGCAGGACAAGTGGATATCTGTGATAAGTCATATAGAAAGAGAGCCAAATTAAGTATAAAAAATTATCTAGAAAATAGATATGGAAATCCATGGGGTTAAATAAGTATTTTGTTATATGATTGTAATTTCAAATCAAAAAGCAAAATATCAGAGAGATTAGCTAGTAGTTTAGTTAAAAGAATAAAAGAAAGATTTATTAGATTCTTAATAGGTACTTAGTTAGGTTATAATAAATTTCCAGACTGAATATCTACTTGGTCTTATATACTAAGTCTATAGTTGGAACTGTAGCTAAAAAATAGCAATATAGAGAATAACTAAGAAAATATTATAGAAATAGTTTCTAGAATATAGAACAACTAGATAATAAGTTACTAGGAGATAAAACATGAGAGGCTGATCCATATGTAAATAAGTAAAAATACAGAAGTATACTTAGATATAGTTAAAGTCTTAGCTAAAAGTTAGAAAGCAAAAGTCTCAAATATCTCAGAAGTTGGTCCATAATACCAACTACTAAACTAGTTATGCTAAAAATACACAATATCAAGTTTAACTTAATATCTAGCTAATGCTATATATATACTTTATACTATACTCCTAATAGTATCTCTCTTTCAAGGTATATAGTTTTTATATAAAAGCTATCTATATCTAAGATATTAAAAGTTAAAAATAGTAGACTTTATTTATTTTTAATTTCTCTCTCACCTTTATTTTAGAAATCTAGAATTAGAGTTTGGCATAACTCAGTGTTATATATCAGTTACTGTTATATAATACTGTTACAGTCATATAATCATATGTTATGATAGAAGATAGAAGAAGGTTCTGGAAAGATGACATTATATAGCATGTTATACACATGGTTATTTAGAGTAGGCTAGTGTAGTAGAGCATAAATCATCAGTTTTAGATATATAAGGTAGATGATCATGTACAAAGCTCTCTATCAAGTTTTTTTATGTTAATTCTAATACAAAGTTCTATTCATTAATCTATTCTAAAACCTTTAAATTATAACACAAGAGTTATACTATATATTTTAGTCTCAGAGTCTTAATAATCTCATAAATTTTTTAAAGAATCTAGTTAACTTTGTTTTACAAAGTGTGTAGTCTAATAGAGAATACTTTTAGTTATGTCACATATCTATACTAACAACTGCCTATTTAAAAAAAATAGTTTTACTAAAAGTTAAACTTGTAAGAATAGACTAGCTACTAAACTAGTTATACTAAAGTGTACAATGTTTCTCTTCATTCTTAAACAGCTACTCCTGTTTCATTATTATCCTATACTAGTTACTACTAGTATTCTCTTCTAATATCTCTATAGACATAGACATTATCTAGAAGCTCTATAGTGTTTCTGTTAAAAGATACTACCACTTTAGGAATCTAAACTACATGGTCTATAATTACTCAGTAAGATTGGACATTCAGCAATTAACTGCTTTTTTTTTTTTTTTTTTTTTTAAATTTAACGTTTTTTTTACCGGGACCGCGAAGCGGGCCTTGGGGGCCTCCTTTTGTTGCCACAACACGGAAACAGGAAAAAAAATGAGGAGGATAGG
>JAJOHK020000910.1:0-17981 GCA_022457215.2 Leucocoprinus gongylophorus
TAGACCTCAGACTTAACAACATCAATTATTCTTATTGATACTTTTTATCATCTACCATTATCATATCCTTATACTGAACCTCTATTAAGTTCAAGTATCACAACCAGTAAGTATCTGATTTGTGATAGGTCCTATAAACTTCTCTGTCAACTTCTTTGTTATCCTCTTTATCAACCCCATTGAAAAGTCCTTCATACTGATCAGCACCTTATCACCTACTTTATACTCTTCTGTCTCTTTTCTACTTTTATCCACCTGTCCCTTCATCTCTTTCTGCAATCTCACCAATACTGCTCTTGCCTCCTCATGTCTTTCCTTCATCTCTCTTGCAAATTCTTCTGTCTTCTCATTCTTTCTGATATCAAAGCCCATCCTCAGTTCTCTCCTATAGTTCACTTAGAATGGTGACATTTTTGTTGCTGTATGTACCTTATTATTGAATGCAAATTCTGCCATTACCAACCATTCTGACTAATTGTTCTGCCTATGATTGTCATACATTCTTAAATATTGCTCCAACTTTTGGTTAGTTCTCTCTGTTTGTCCATCTGTTTCTGGGTGATAAGCTATAGATAACTTTGTTTCTATCCCCAACATCTTATTTAACTCTTTTGTCAGCCCCACTACAAATTGCAGTTCTCTATCTAATATTATGCTCTCTGGCAACCCATACAACTTTCACATATTATCCTTAAATAACCTCGCTAATCCTCCTGCCATCACTACAAAGTGGGATATTTTTAAAAACCTGTCATAAACTATCAAGATCGAATCATAACCTTTTGACACTGGTAACTTCATAATAAAGTCTACTGATATATGTTATCATAGTCTCTCTGGTACCTTATTAGGCCTTAATTTTCCCACCAGCATCTCTGCTCTATTTTTCATTCTTTAGCACTAATTACATCCCTCTACTTCTTTTGTTACTCCTAGCCACCAATAATTTCTAGTGACCAGTTTTATCGTCTTCCACTATCCTCCATGTCCTGCTATTAGCGTATTATAGTGTAGCCAAATAATCTCTACTCTCAATTTTTCATCCTTTGGAATATACACTTTTCCTTCTTTTAGCACTAGTCCTTTTTTTACTTGCCACTCCTTGTTCCTCAACATCTTAACCCCTGCTTTCTTCATTTCCTCTACTGCTTTTATTACTTCCTCATTCTTATCTCTTGCCTTCTTTATCTTTTTTACTATTTCCTCCCACGGTCCCTCTACTAACTACTTTATCGCTCTAACCTCTAACCATTCCTTCTTTAACATTACTTGATTTTTATTATCTCTCTCCACTTTCTTAGCCCAATCTACTCTCCTACTCAAACTATCCACTCTTCCTATACTCTTGCTGTTATAGCAACCACTCGCCAAAATGGCACCTGTAATATGCTGACTTCAGCAAAGCTCTCAGTAGGCTATTGTTATGACTTAAAGCTTCAAAGTGTTAACCAGTAAGACAACTCTTGTATTGAGTAACATAAGAGAACTTGATAGAGTTCCTAGTACAAAGTAGTCTACCTTATATACTATTACTCATGGTCTATGCTCACTGCTGTGCATCTTACCCTAATGACCATGTATATGACATGAGGCTAACATGTGTTGTCCATGCTGTATGACGTCACTTCATTCTAGAACCTTCTACTCCATTCTCTCAAGTCCCATGATCTTATACAAGGGCTTTGCTATCCTAGCAAAATCTTTTGTAAACTGTCTATAGTAGTTTGCTAGTCCCAAAAACTTCTGCACATCCTTTGTACTTCTTGGCACCAGCTATTCTATAACTCCCTGCACCTTTTCTTTCTCTATTCTTACTCTATCTTCTCCTATTATCACTCTTAAAAACCCTACTTCTCTAACTTTCCACATACACTTTTCTGGCTTTACAAACAAATCATTCTCTTCTAACCTCTTCAATACTTTCTCTACTATCTCATCATATTCTTCCTCTATCTTTATTGCTATCATCACATTATCAATAAATACTGCTACCTTTTCTTCTACTACCAAATCTTTAAGCAAGTTATTTATTATTGCCAGAAACGTTGCTGGTGAGTTAGTCAACCCAAAGAATATTACTGTGGGTTCAAATAATCCCTCAGGCATTGAAAATACTGCCTTCCACTCATCCCCCTCCTTTATTCTCACATTATTGTATCCCCATTGCAAATCCATCTTAGTAAACACTTTTTTCTTCTCTATACTATCTATCAAATCCAAAATCAGCAGTAATAGATAATTATTCTTGATCGTCCAACTGTTCAGATATTGATAATCTTACACTATCCTTTTCTTTCTATTCTTCTTTGGCACAAAGAATACCAGTGACATCTATGGTGATTTTGATGGCCTAATGTATCCCTTTCTCAACTGATCCTTCACAAACTCCTATACTTCCTCTCTCTCTACCCTTGACAACAGATATATTTTCCCTTTTTTTGGCATAAATCCTTCTCTGAGATCTATGACATGATCTCAGGCCTTTCTTGTTGGTATTCTCTCTGAATCCTTCTTTTCAAACATCTTCAAATACTTATGAAACTGTCTTGGAACCATTTCTTCTGTCGCTCTCAACTCTATCAATTCTTTCTCCTTTTCTTCTATTATTCTTGCTATTGTTTTTTTTTCTTCTATCATTGGTCTTCTCATTTTTTTCTTTTTCTCTTTCTCTTCCTGCTTCTTCCATTCTGGTTTTGTCTGCTTTCCTACTCTCCACTTCTTTCCACACTCATCTGGACATCTTATCATTTTCACCTCCTCTGTCTTCCAATCTATTTCTGGGTTATGGCATCCTAGCCAAGGCATATTCAATATCACACTCTACTTCTGACCTTTAATTACATCTATTGACATCCTCTCTATATGTTCTTTGAAAAATATTTCCACCTCCACTATATCTACTATAGGCCCCACATAATTCAGTGTGCTATCTACATTCCTCACATATACCAGTTTTTCCAACTTTATTCTTTTAAACTTGTACTTCTTTGTAAACTCCTTACTCATTACCAACCCCATTGCCCCACTATCCAACAACACTTCTGTTACAACTCCTTCTTCTTCCTCTTCCTGTGTTACGAACTTAAGTCCTTAGTGCTAGATAAAAGAAAAAACCTTATATAGGATTACACAAGAGAACTTGATAGAGAACTCTGTACAGGATTTGTCTACTTTATATACTAAAGCACCTAGTCTGTGTTAAGTCTTTCTAGCCTACCCTGAACTACCATGTGTGTGCCTCAAGGCTAACATGTGTTGTACACATTATATGACATTATCCTTCCATATCTTTCTTCTTATGTTTGTAAGCTTTAATCCTAACCCTAAGTTCTAAAAATAGAAAAAGGAAAATAAATCAAAAAGAAAATGAAAATGAGAAAATAAAATAAAAAGAAACCAAGTCCACTTTTCTCAATCTTAACATTATTCCCCCTTTAAGGTTTCTTTTCTAGAGAAACTGACTTCTACCTATGCCAGTTCTTTTCCAACTTCCTCAAATACTCCTTCTCAAACTTTCTATCGTCCCAACCATATAGCAACTTCACCATATACTTTTCCAGTAGCTTGCTCTCCTATATTCTTCTGCTCTTGGGTTCCCCTTTACTTTTCTTTCTACTTCTATCTTTTTCTGTTATCTTACTTCTGTATTCAATCTTCCTTCAAAATCATCTACCAACTCTCTTATATTTACTAAATCCTCCTCCTTTTCCCATGTGTCATGCTCCACTGTAAATCCTTTCCATTGTACTAGGTACTTCTCTATACCTCTTACTTTTCTTTTATTCAATATTTTTTCCACTTTCCATTCCTCCTCTCCTTTGACTTTTATTGGTTTAACCTCTTCCTTTTTCTGACCTCCTACCTGCTCCCTGTATCATACTATCTGACTGACATTTACAACTAGGTAGATTCTCATTGAGGTTGGCAATTGTAATTTGATTGCATTAGTGGATATCACTTCCTCAATTGTATATGGTCTTACATATCAGTCCACTAATTTCCTTACCAGTCTCTCTTTGAACATCAAGTCTTTAGTACTCAACATTACTCTATCCTCCTTCTTCCAATCCTTGGTCTTTTTCCTTCTCTTATTTGTCTGCCTCTTTATATCTTCTTGTATCTTCTTCAACACTGCTTCTGCTTCCTCATGTACTTTCTTCATTCTTTCCACAAATTCCATCGTACTTTCTACCTTTCCTCTCTTTCTTATATCTTCCCCCATTCTCAATTCTCTTCCATAGTTTGTCATAAAAGGTGAAACCTTAGTTACCATATGAATCTTATTGTTCACTGCAAACTCTACTAATATCAACCACTCTGGCCAATTCTTCTGCCTATGATCCACAAAGAACCTTAAGTACTGTTCCAATTCTTGGTTTATTCATTTTGTCTGCCTATCTATCTGTGGATGGAATGTTGTTGACAACCTCGTTTTTATTCCCAGCATCCTATTCAACTCCTTCATCAACTCTGCTACAAACTGGGGCCCTCTATCTAACACTACACTCTTTGGCAACCTATGTAATTTCTATACATTATCTCTGAACAACCTTGCTAGATTCTCTACTGATATCCCTCTCTGTAGTTGCCACAAAATGTGTCATCTTTGACAACCAATCACAGACTACCAGGATTGCATCCTTCCCAGCTACTACCAGTAACTTCATGATGAAGTCTACTGTTAGATGAGTCTATGGCTTCTCTGGTACTTCACTCAATTTCAACTTTCCTGCCAACTCCTCTGTCCTATTCTTTATCTTTTAACACAAATCATACCCCTCCACATATCTTCTTATGTCTCTTGTTACTCCTGGCCACCAGTTCTACTGTCTTCTACTGTCCTCCATGTCCCACTACTGGTACATTATGATGCCACTGGATTATCTCTGCCCTCAACTCCTTATCCTTTGGTACATATATCTTTTCTTCCTTTAATACCAAGTTTCTTTTTATCTGCTACTCATTCCCTTGTAACTCCTTTACCTTTGCCTTCTTTATCTTCTCTACTACCCTAACTACATCTTTGTTCTTACTCCTAGCTTTTTTTATTTTTTCTAGTATTTCTACTTCAGGTTCTTCTATTACTACTTCTTGTAAACTATGAATCTCATTGTCTTTATCTACCTCTACTTTCCAATCTGGTTGCCTACTAAGTCTATCTGCCTTTCCCATCTTTGCTCTGGGAATATGCTTGAGTGTGAAATCAAATCTAGATAAGTACAAAGCCCATCAGGCTTGTCTCCGATTCAATTTTTGCACCTTTATAAAATATTCCAAGTTTTTGTGGTCTGTCCAGACCTCAAACTTGAAATGTGCACCTTCCAGCAAATGTTTTCAGTTTTCTAATTTCTTTACAATCACTGGTATCTCTTTGTTATAAATCTCATAATTTCTCTTAGTTTTGTTTAAGAATTTTGAGAGGAATACTACTAGTCTCCATAATCCATCCCTGCACTCCATTGACAATACTCCCCCTGTTACATAATCTAATGCATCTACTTCCATTCACATTTTCTTATCTAAGTCTGGTGCCGCTAGCACTAGTTTTCTTGTAAACTATTCCTTTAGTTTTCTAAATACCTCTTCTTGCTTTTCTGTTCAATCCCACTTCTTATCTTTTTTCACCATATCGTGTAGAGGTCTGGCTATGGATGCAAAGCCCTCAATAAATTGGCAGTAGTAATTTGCCAGTCCTAGGAACTTCTGTATGTTCTTGACACATATCGGTGTTGGCCATTCTAGTACCCCCTTCACCTTTTCTTTCTCTATTTTTATCCCCTTAGGCCCAATCACTACCTCTAGAAAGCCCACTTCTTTCACCTTCTACTTGCATTTTTCTAGTTTTATGTACAAGTCATTTTTCTCCAGCCTTTTTATTACCTCCTCTACCAACTTATTGTGTCCTTCTTCTTCCACTATTACATTGTCAATGAATGCTACCACTTTCCCGGTATTGATCAAGTCCCTAAGTAATTTATTCATCATTATCTGGAAGGTTGCTAGTGAGTTTGTTAAACCAAAGAATATGACTGTGGGTTCAAATGACATTTCTGGAGTCATAAATGCCACTTTTCACTCATCCCCTTCCTTGATCCTTACATTATTATACCCCCATCTCAGGTCTATTTTGGTGAATATCCTTTTAGTACCCATGTTTTTGATTACATTGGAAATGAGTGGTAGTAGGTAATTGTTCTTCACTGTCTACTTATTAAGGTACCAATAGTCCTACATCATCCTCTTTTTCCTATCCTTCTTTTCTACAAAGAACACTGGTGCCATTTGGGGCAACTTTGAGAGTTGGATATACCCTTTCCTCAATTGTTTCTATATGAATTCTTGTACTTCCTCTCTCTCTTCCCTTGACAATGGGTATACCTTCCCTTTTCTTGGTACAAACCCTTCTTTCATGTCAATGGCATGGTCCCAGGTCTTTCATGTAGGCATTCTCTCCAATTGTTTCTTGCCAAACACCTTTATCCTCTAATGGAACTTTTTGGGGACCAGTTTTCTTGCCTCCTCTTCTGATCTTGCTGCTTCCTCTTCCTCTTCCCAAATCTCCTACTCTTCTGCCACCTTTCTTCTCTTCTGCTTCCTTTTTTCTTACTCTTCTCACTTTCTTCCTGTTTTCTCCTTGGCCTCTTCTTTCTTCTGCTTCTGCTATCTCAGCTTCTCCTGTTTCAGTCTCCACTGTCTTCCACATTTCTCAGAACATCTTGTCATCTTTACCTCCTCTGTCTTCCAGTTAATCTCAGAGTTGTAGTAAGCCAGCCATAGCATTCCTAAAATTACTGTCCATTTTTGCTCTCCAATCACATCAATTTCCATTCTCTCCCTGTATCCCTGGTAGTAGATGTTTACTTTCACTATATATTCTATTGGTTTCTCCTTATTTAGTGAACTATCTATGTTCCTTACATGTATCGGCCTTTCTAACCTTTTCAGCTTGAATCCCTGCTTCTTAGCAAACTCTGAGCTCATTACTAGCCCTGTTGCTCCACTGTCTAACAATGCTTCTATTATTATCTCTTCCTGTATATTAATCCTTTCTAACCCAATTTTTATTGTGACCTCTCTTAGAAGTCTTTCTTTTACCTTTCTTACTTCTTACTTCCCTCTGATTCTGATGTACCAGCATTTATTTCTGTAGCTAATATATTAAATCTATTATGAGAATCTAGTCAAGGAATTCTAGATTCTCCTCCTCTTTTAAATTGTTCTCATATATATGATTTCCCTTAATTCTTCCTCCTCCATATTCTAGCCTTCTTCTATCTGCTACTCTTTCCCTTTCTTGGTTTCTGCAATGATGGGCCATGTGCCCAAATCCTCCACAGGTAAAGCAGTTTCTCCCTCTGTCCACTTCCATTATGTAGGGGTCCCTTCTTGGAAGAGCCCCCATTTCTTATTCTGATTCTCTCACTACTACCACATTCATTCATTCTACTTCTTCTATCAGAGTAGGCCCTGTTGTCACCTGCTAAGAAGGCATTTATCTCCTCTGCCACACTAAGGATCGTGGCAATATCTGTCATTGCTTCTGCCTTGGAGCTCCTTCTATTTGTTTCTTCCTTCCTCTTAACCTTTCTTTCTCATGCTTACTTTCCCTCCAATTCCAGTTTAGAGCCATTGCCCTTTTGTATTACTATTCTATTGAATCTAGTTGGTTCTCTGCTTATATCAGCTTCCTCCTGATTGCCCCATTTATTTTTCTCTCAAACTCTTCTACCAAGGGTTATCCCTCATACCCACTTTCCCTCACCGCTCTTTTAAACTCCTGAATAAATTTCTCCATTGTCCTTCCTCCTTGCTCTATCTTTCTTAATTCCACAGCTTTTATTGACTCCTCTTCCCCTCCTCCAAACTTGTTCTTTATTTTTTCTAAAAATTCTCCTATTGTCTCAAATTTCAGTTCCTCTACCTCTAGTTCTTCCAACACATTTTTCTTCCACATGTTTGCTGCTCCTCCTTGCACATAGGACAGCACCTATTAGACCTGTTCTTCCAATGGTACTTCCCTCATCTTTATCATAATATATAACCTGCATATTGTCACAAATCCCAAGACCTTTGATGTGGTTCCATTGAATACCTGGGATTTTGCTACCTCCATACTTGTTGCTCCTCCTCTTGCTGCTACTTGCTTGGATAAAGTTGTAATTTATTCTTATAGCTGCCTTATAATAGTAGGGTAGTTGGGCTGACTCATTTCATAGGATAGTGGGGGTGATAATGATAAAGATGATGGGGTAAGGAATAGCAGGGTAGGCAGTGATTATTCTTGTGTTGAAAGGACTGATCCTGCGTTAAACTTAGTTTCCAACCCATATCCCAAAGTAGAAGAAATCTTGGTAGATGATAATAAGCACTCTTCTTGTCCTGCTTATGCCATCTACTAACTACTGCTTTACAAAAGATGTATATGATTTTGTTCTAAGGAGAATGCTCTACTCTAGATAGCTGTTTTAAGAACAGACTATCATTCTTCTGCATAGACAGACTACAAGGAAGTCTGTAGCATAAGGCTGATAAAAGAAGATGTAATAAGCACGTCCACACAAGGTGTTACATCTGAAATGCACCAGTAGGCTTTGATGCAAACAAATAGTCAAGCTTCCCCTGTCTGACTAGTATGCTCTTTGAGTCTAAGGTTCGGCTATATCTTCTTAACTAAGAAATGGTGTTGTCCCTTGGTTGAGGATGGAAAGAAGTAAGAGAAAAAAAGTAAGAGGGCTAGTGTTAAGTAGTCTTGGAAATGGGAATTGAGTTCTAATGTTACAGACTTAAATCCTTAGTATTAGATAAAAGAAGAAATCTTGTATAAGGTTACACAAGAGAACTCAATAGAAAACTCTGTACAGAATTTGTCTACTTTATATACTAAAGTATCTAGTCTGTGTTGAGTCTTTCTAGCCTACCCTAAACTACCATATATGTACCTCAAGGCTAACATGTGTTGTACACATTGTATGATATTATCCTTCTATGCCTTTCTTCTTGTGTTTGTGGGTTTTAACCCTAATTCTAAGTTCTAAAAATAGAAAAAAAGAAAAAGGATCAAAAAGAAAATAGAAATGAGAAAGAAAAATAAAAAGAGACTAAGTTCACTTTTCTCGATCTTGACATCCTGCTTCAACCTAATCTTTACTACTACTTCTCTCAACATTTTCTTCTTCTTTTCCTTTTTCTTTATTTTTGTCTGTCTCACTTCTACCCCTCTCTTTGCTTTTTCTTCCCTCAATATCTCCTTTCTATCTTTTGCCACTTTTTTACCACTTCCTTCTCCTCTCTGCATTACCCTGACTTTTAACACTTTAAACCTATTTGAGGACATCTGTATCAGTTCCTCTTCTCTCACATTTCTACAATAATGGGCCACATGCCCAAAATTTCTGCATCCAAAACACTTTCTCTCTTCTATCACTCTTTGTCTATTCTCCTCTCTTCTTCTTTTCCATGTTTCCTGTCATCTCCATTCCTTCTCTACTTTTCTCTCCTCTCATATTCTCATTTCTTCTACCCTTCTCTATTCTTCATCTACTCTCTTTCTTTCTTCTGCTTTCTCCTTTTCTTTTTGTCTCCTTTGTTCTTCCTCTTCCTATCTTTTCTCACACACTCTTCTTGTCTCTTTCTTTGCTTCCTTTTCTTTTCTTCTTCTGCCACTTGTAACTCCACTATTTTTTTTTGTAATTTTAACATTGTTGTATTATTTTCCATTATCTTGTTTATCAATCTAGCCACTTCTTCTTCACCATATTCTCTACTCATCTCCTCCATATTCATCTGACTAATATCTGCTATTTTTTTTCAAACACAAATTCTATTCTCTTGCTATTACCAGTGGTATACTATCACTGTGGCCTCATTTCCAATGACTATGATCTTTCTTTATTCTCTTACTGTCAATTCTAAACAGTAGTAAATTCTCTATAAGTGATAGTAAGCACTCTTCTTGTCCCACCTACATTGTTTATCAACTACTTATTTACTGCCCTACTAACTACTATCCTAATCAAATGTCTGTCTAATATCTCTAAGCAGAGAATTCCTAATCTAGGCATTTTTTAATGGACTACGCTATTGCTCTACATGTATAGGTCACAAGTGAATCTTGCAGCACAAGCCTACTATGCGAAAATCTATCTACTACATCCACACAAGATGATACAACTGAAATACATGTGTAAACAACCATGCAAATGACCAGTCAAGCTTTGCCTGCCTGACTAGTATACCCCTTTATGCCTAGAGTCCGGCTTAAGTTCTTTTTGACATTAAGCATACTGCTTGCAGTCAAGAATGAGCAGGAGTAAGAGAAAAAGGAGTTCACAGAACACAGAGTTCTCTGAGATAGTCAAATTCTACTGTTGTGGCAACCACGAGTCATAAAGACCAATAATAACACAAACAAGTAAATCTCTTAAAGTGGATATAGTGTAGGAAGTTTACAAGAAAACTCAATAAGGAATCTCTGTTAAATTAGAATCCTATATATACAAAACATACCTGGTCCATGCTACCAATAATTAAGCCTACCCTATTGTCTATGCTACAATCTCATATCTACCTTATTTTCTACTCAAGGCTACTATATTATATACATGTATCCTGACATCATCTTCCAGATCCTTCTACTATATTCTAGGTCTATGACATCACATCATGTGACCTGTCATGTGACTGTAGTGTCATGTGCCTCTTCATTGTCTAAAAGAAAAAAGAAAAATAAAAGAAAAATAAAAGGAAAGAAAATGAAAATTGTTAGTGTCCAAAATGTTCCATAACAAAAAACTTGTGTAAGAAGTACAGAGTTATAGACTTTACAAAATAACCTTGGCTTCAGCTTATATACTGTATTGTCTGTCTACCATAGAATTATATTTTTAGAAAGAAGAATAGAATTCGAGGGGGTAAAATCTGATAAGAAGTGTGTCACTATAAAACACTAGAGTTTAGTGTTCAATGATATTTGATTATCAAAATGAAGATTATAGCACATCTAATAGTTTTTAAATATAAGTATAATAATAGAAAAACTTAGATATCTTATAGTATAGCTCTAAGCAGAGGTTTCAGTAATGAAACAATGATAGTGGTTAGAAGGGAGGACTCTGTTATAGAAGACCAAGTACTCACAGAGTTTTAACAGAGAATAACATTGCCATAGAAGATAAATTATAAAATAATACTGTTGAACAAGGTATAACATTATAGAATGAACTTTCTATTTTTATTATCTATGATTTCAACAGAGTGACTCAGCTCAATCACACTATTTAATAGTCTAACAGACTGCCAATCAACATTTGGACCACAACTATATAGGTTATGCCACTACTTAGACTATAACTATATAGTTTATATATTTTACTACTTTTTATAAAAGAACTTCAGATTAGAATACCAAACCTCAGTTGTTCACACATTTTCATGCCTGAACTAAAGTGAGTTTATTGGACTTTATTAAAGTAGAACTTAGATTCATTGCTATATCTAGTACATGTTTCTAATAGGTATAAAATACTATAGTTATTCATACACTTTTGTGTCTGAACTGAGTATATGTTACCAATAGATTATAAGCTCTAACTGGACAAGTCAACATTATCAACATTAAACTAAACCATTTACATTTTGATATTTTTAGCATTTACACAACAATAACAAGATAACTATATTATAAAAGAATATATTACAACATGTATAGCATATTGCAAGGATCACCTATTTTTACAGAGAATGACAGGTTTAATAGTACAAATTAGATAACATTCAAAAACTTAATCATAATAGCTACTGAAGTACAGGAAGCTATAAACTATTTAAATAGAACTATAAAAGACTCTTCTACACTTATTAAATCATCTGACAATTCTGACTCTAAACTAAAACCAATACTGCTCAACATAATATTCTAGGACTCCAAGGATCCAAATGCTGAAGAGTAGAAAACTAGAAACATATAAGCCAAAGATCTACTGTTATACAATATATATGACAGATCATTAGATATTACTAAATTACATACAAAAGAATAATTGAGAGACTTATGTTTTCATGATAGTGACAACTTTCCAAACCATATATCTCTAACTTCTTTAGCAGAAGATGAACTTGATAGGTAGAACCATCAGCAATACTTCTTTCTACACAATTATTCTTAGATTATTACATATTTCTTGAAACTCAATTGTGGCCATGCTTTATATGACTACATCATCAGTAGACACTTTGATCCAACTTAATGCCTATTGGTTAAGAATTAGTAGCTGTAAGCAAAAGAAGGTGAACTTATCAACTATTTCTATTATATTGCAAGCAAGTGCTTCATACTAAGTAGTCTGTGAAAACAAGAATTGCTGACATCCTAGCCACTTGATTGAGGATTGCTACTAGGTTGGAGATGGAAAACAGGGCCAGTTTCCACTTAGCTTTAGTAGACAATGTCAGCAACAACAGTAGCAGTATGGATAGCAAACAGACTAAAAGAGTTTCAATAATTGATAGTATCCAAATCAACCATAATCACAGACATCACAATCTTACAATGCTATTATAAATGACAACTACACTAATACTATCATTAAAAAGACAAAAGATGCTGTAATCTTGATGACTAAGATGTTTGAAAATAGAAAAAATAAAGCTGGAGAAGTTGGGACTATAGTGGATTTAAGAGCAATAGATTATTGTTTTGCAGACATTGATATGTTTGAGGAGTATAAGAAGTCTGAGACTCTATTGACTAGAAAGATGGCAAAGAAGAGAACTAGTTTTGGAATTATAGAAAGGAGTATGATGAAGATAGTGATTGAGATTGGAGAAGAAAATGCTATTGATCTTATTTTATGAGATATGTTATATACTCTAAGACTACACTCAAACCTAATTTTCATTTCAAAGATCTGTAGCTTGAGATTAAATATTGTTTTCAGAGTAGATGATGTTGTTGTAAGATTTAAGGATGGAAGGATAGTAATCTGAGAGAAGTGTTAAGATAGATTGTATTATGTGAAGGTATTGTATGAGTCTCTTGCTCTCAATGTCAGATCAGTTGTGAAGATGATGTCACTAAATAACTAGCACTGTTAGTTTGGACATCTGGAGATTAAAGCATTAAAGAATTTATATCAGAAAAGGTTGGTCAGTAGAATAGACTTATTTGGACAATCACAGATGTTAGGAACATGTGAGAACTGTATTTTTGGAAAAATGCATGCTAGACCCTATAATAAGGTGGTCATGTATAAGAAGAAGGTTCTGGAATATATCCATACAAATCTATGGAGATTATTACCAATGTTGTCAGTGGGGATACTTGCTACTTCATGTTGATCATAAATAGTACATCCTTGTTTTGAAGTGTTGAGTTCTTAAGAGTAAAGAGTACAGAGATAATATTGGAGATTTTGAAAAGTTTCATAATTGAAGCAGAACATTTGACAGAACAGAAGTTGAAAAGAGTAAGAGTTGATTGAGAACAAGAGTAGGACAATTAGCTATGAATGGTATTTAAGAATGAGAAAGGTTTTGTTCTAGAATTTACAACTGTATATACTCAATAGTAGAATGGAACAGCCAAATGCAATATACATACAATTTTGAATGTCACAAGGTTCTGGTTGACTCTGGTTTACTAATAAAATATTGGCCTGAAGCAGTTTGTACTGCAGTCTATTTTTGAAATCTTGTTTCATCAAGAAGGAATCCAGATACTATTTCTATAGAAATATAGTATAGAATTGTAGTGACATAATTAGTTACCTTCTAAAATTAGCCTGACAGCTACTATAACAGATAATAGCTCCCATCAGGTATGAGTTTTGATTATATGATGGCAACAGCTTATATATAGACCATCACTCTTTTGTATATATACCTCTGTGTCTGAGGACTAAACCTCAGACTTAACAACATCAATTTATATTAATTATTCTTATTGATACTTTTTATCATCCATAAGATATTGCTCACTTCCATGTTTTTGATGCAACTACATATATATATATATCTTTAGACCTATACTTGTCAAAACTTGGACCAAGGGCAACACATTTGGTTCTTATTAGGTATTTTAGTGTAGGAAGTTATAAGTTGTTAGATTAGGAAACAGAAAGCATGTATAGTGGATAGAACATACATTTTGAAGAAGAAACTGCAAATTTGGTAGTGGAACTACAGTATGTTAAGTGAGGTAAGAATAAAAATCTATTGCCACTGAGAATATTTGATAGGAGTGAAGAAAACACAGGACCAGTTGGTGATAATAGTATGAAGAAGAAGAGAGAGGATAATAAAAGGACTAGTAATGACATAGAGGAGGATCAGAAAAGAGAAATATTGTTTGAGGACAAAGTAGAAAACCTAGACTAAGAGAAAGTTGTTGTTGGAGTTGGAAAATTAGAAGACAAGACAGCAGAGGAAGGTAATAATATATCTTTGGCAGTTAGAGAATTAGGAAAAACTCAAGACCATTACAAAAACTATGGGAATCAAAGAAGTACTTGGTGAGGAGGAAGGCAAAGGAGAGAATACTTGGGATATTTGCAGTAGTAGTTGGAGAGATAAGTGTTCTGCAGAACTTTTGTAAAATAATAAAAAATCCAGAGGTATAGTGGAAGCCAATAATGAAGAAGTTCAAGATGATGAAATTCCAGAGCATATACAAGTTAGTTGAGAGGCCAGCAGGTATGAACATCATTAGATCAAAGTGAGTTTACATACTAAAGTTTAATGGTGATAAGAGCTTGGTAAATAGAAAGACTAGAATTATTATACAGAGTTTTGCTCAGATTTAGAGAGTGGATTTTGAAGACATATATATAGCAATAGCAAGGCTTGAATCTTTTCACCTACTGTTACTATTGTTGCATCTTTGGGTCTTTACATATGGCAGCTTAATTTTGTAGTGGTATACTTGAATAATGACATTGATTTTGACATTTATATAGAGCAGCCAAAGAGTTTTACAAAGAGGGGAGATAACATAATTTAGAAGCTTTGCAAAATTCTATATGGTATAATACAGAGAGGTCATAACTGGTTCAAGATGCTAAGCTATGTTTACAAGGAGTTAGGCTACAAATAGTCACAAGCTGAGCTGACTATCTGTACTTGATATGAGGGAGAGAAGTTTACAATCATGTGTATATACACAGATGACACAATAGATAGTTTATTGGATAAAAAGGAAGCAGAGAGAGCAAAGAAAGAGTTGGAGAAGCACTATAATGTTAAAAGTATAAAGAAAGTAAATCACATGTTAGAGATCAAGATGAAAAGAATAAAGGATGAAATACAGATCTCACAAAAGGCATATGTATATTATATGCTTGAAAAGTTTAGTATAGCAAGTTGTAAACCAAGGTTGATCTCACTTGTTAGAAACACAAAGATTGGACTCTATTTTATTTTATTTTTCTATTTTTCAGTCTATGCTATTTTTAGAACTAGGATCAGGAGTCAGTGGGATGTCACAGGTTATGGTCATACTATTATATGATAGTAGAAGGTTCTGAAAAAAGTAATATCATACTATAGATTATACTTAAGGCAGACACATGGTTATTTAGAGTAGGCTAAAGTAGTAGTTCACAGACCAGTAGTCTGAGGTATATAAGGTAGACAATCCTATACAGAGTTCTCTATTGAGTTCTCTTATGTTTAACTCTAATATAAGGTTTTATTCATTGATCAACCCTAAGGTCTTTGAGTTGTAATACCACTTCTAGTTGGGATATTGCTCTTCTCAAGTGATAGACTAGAGATTGATGAGGAAAAGAAAGAAATAAAAAGGATACCATATCAAGAAGTGTTGGGTTTACTGATATAATTACAAGTTATTATCAGGGTAAACTTATTATTTGCAGTCAACTTGTTATCCCAATTTACTGCAAACTCACTAAGAAGCTATAAAACATATGCTAGCATATATCAAGAAGACCATTAAGTATGGAATCACTTACTACAATAGTACTAGTTTACAACCTGTGAATTTTATTGACTCTAATTATAATAATGATCATGATACATGAAGGTCAACTGATAGACATGTTTTCTATGTGGAAAGAGGACCTGTTTCTTAATCAACAAAGAAATAAAAGACAGTCACAATATTTACAATTGAGGCAGAGTATATAGTAGTGTTATAAGCAGTCTAACAGGCTATATAGCTGTTATTATTCTTTAATGAAATATTCTAATCTCAAGAACACTCTGTTACTTTATTTATCAATAATAATGAAGTAATTGATATAACAAAGACTTACTGAGGCCATAAGGAGCAAAAAATATCAACATGTGTCATCACTTTATCAAAGAAAAGGTTGAAAAGAGTAATTTTGTACTAGTATATATTCCAAGTAAAGATAATATATCTAATCTCCTGACTAAACCACTTCTAAAAGATACTACTAGGAAATTCACAATGGATTTAGGCCTTTATAGCTACAAGGAGGAGAAGAAGTAGAATAATGAGATAAAAAAGATGGCTACCATACCTAGGAGAGTATTAGATAAGGTGTAACATTGTAGAATGAACTTTTCATTTTTATTCTTGATCTATTTCTGTTTTTGATTATTATTTGTGATTTTAACAGAGTAACTTAGCTTAAGCACACTGGTTAACAGTTTGACAGACTACTAGTCAACATTTGGACCACAACTATATAAATTATACTACTGCTTAGACTATAACTATATAGTTGATATATTTTTATGTCTGAACTGAGATAAGTTTATTGAACTTTATTAAAGTAGAAGTTAGACTAATTGCTGTATCTAGTACATGTTCCCAATAGGTACAAAATACTATAGTCATTTACATATCTTCATGTCTGAACTGAGTACATATTCCCAATAAATACTACTGTGAAAGATTGTTACAACTTAAGTTTTAAAGTGTTAAGACAAAAGAAGAACCTTGTATTAGGGTTAACATAAGAGAACTCAATGGAGTTCCAGTTACAAAGTATCTACCTTATATATACTTGGCTAATAGTTACTACTACACTAAACTTAGCCTACTCTAAAGGATATCTGGTATGATATTATTGTTTTAGAACCTTTTATGTTCTTTTGTGATCATGTGATCATGTGACCATGAATTGTGACAGATGTGTGACAGTTTGTGACAGTCACATATGATGTCATACTAGACTCCATCCCTATATCTGAAAATAATAAAATAATGAAAATAAAAATAGATTAAGTCTACCATCTTTAATTCTGACAAAGATGGGTTATTATCAGAGCTGGACTTGGTATATGACAACTTCTGACATTCTGAACAATTATATTTAATGAAGCTTAGGATAAGAGAACAGTAGAGTTAGCTCAACAAACCCCACAGAGTTGTGGTGGTGTTTAAGGCTTGTGGTCTGAGAGAGAAGAGGTCTGCAATGTTTACAATTGCAGTGTTTACAATAGGCATTAGTGGTGTTCAAGGTTCAAGTTTTGATAAGCTAGCAGGTTCTCTTACAGACAGTTCATAACATCAGCTAGGATAGATAAGATAACCAGTGATAGTTTTGTTAAGTATAATCTCAGAATGAATTCAGACTTAGCCAATATTCTCTTTATGAAGACTACTTATTGAATTTAGAATATCAAAGGTTTCAAAACTTACGGAATTAGATCTGATTAGAGTACTTCGAGTACCTAGTTTTCTAATATCTCACAGTTATTTAGAGAACATGTAGAATAAGTAGCAGTATTAGTGAGTTGAGTAGTATTATTTGCATTCTGATAGATATCAGAATTTTTACTCAAATATAACTGTAGACTTACAATAAATACCGGAAATTACTAAGTAGCTCAGTAAGGATTTAATTCTGTTTTAATCTCCTATATAATGAGAACCAATGTTAGTGAGCTATCTAGCCGGGGGCGGGGGGAAGGTGGGGCGGGGGGGGGACTTTCTAGTGAAGGGAGGAGGTGGAGGGGTATATGACTGGGTCCTTCCACAAGTGGGGGAAAGGTTG